>VXAA01003401.1:70620-88562 GCA_013399115.1 Anseranas semipalmata | reverse complement strand
CCCCCCCCCCGCCCCGATCCACACACGCAAATGATCAATAAAAAGACTTCCAGAAGAAATTTGGTTTTGGCTGGAAATTGCATTCAAAAGCTTTCCCTGTGGAGGAAGACAAAGATTCCTATGGAAGATTTTCAACTCTTCTGCCAGGAACTGTGGTTCTTTGGACCCGCTTGAGTGACCCAGCAGCAGGCAAAGCATCTTCCCGTACTCCCTGCTCAATCTGTGTCACCATTTTCCAGCTAACAGGCATCCATTGCTCCAAGAAAGTGTTGTCAGCTGGGTTAAAGCAATGTCAGGAACTAAGAACAACCCCTTATTGGTAAAGCATTTCGAAATCAGTGCCTCATATGGTGATAGTCAGAAGCTTCCTGATGGGCCCTGGATGCAGCACCTCTTCCACTGTGCTTTCCTTGAAGTAGCCATGGCCGTAGTTGGGGTGAGAGCTACCAGGTCATCTCCTGCTGTGCCAACAATAGCCGGAGTTTTAGCCTAATAAATGCAGTTATTAAGCAGGTGGAAGCCTCACTTCTTCCCGTTTGTAATGTCTATGCTAGAATATTTTATTAATGAAGTCACTGATGTTTATTACCTACTAAATTATCTCCCTCTCCAACAATCTCTGAGGGTTATTACCACAAAGACTTGCACAACAGATGTTAAAAGCCATCAGTTTAAATCAACATATACTTTTAATAAAAACAAAACCGAATGGTCGTTTTTTCTAATCCCTGCATTCCAGTTGCTAAAGCTGAGATAATCTTCTGGAGAAGCTAATGGATATTGTTAATAGCTGGATTGAATTTATAAAGAGCTAGGAGAGAACAAACAGGAGAGCAGAGACAACCTTCGGCAGCACCAATGAAGGCAATCCGTTTTGTTTCACTAGCAGGACTTTCGTTGTGCCAGCTGTTTCATCCAGTCAAGATGATGCACAAGAAGTAGTTGGATGTTTGTAGTTATTCCTTGCTTTTTCTTTCTCCTGACTCAGGATCCCAGATTTGAAGGGTATAGCAACTGTAATATTGTGAATGCGTGTTTGTTCCTAGCTATTTCTCATTCCTTGTCGTTTGCTACAGAAAGCTAGCCAGGCTGTTGTTTGTGGTCAGTTTATTGCAATGGGATACTTTTGTAAAGGTGACTAAAGGTCTGATATCTGTAGCCTAAGCTTCCTTTTTATTTTGTCCTCGCACACTTATAAATGGAGCTAAGTCTAAGCAAGAACATGCAGCCTAGGCTCAAGTCTCCCTGATGATGGCTGAGGATGAAGGATTTGCTGGATTACGTGAGTGACATGGAGAGCAGGTGAAAAGGTTTGGATCATGATTGCATTGAGTGTGCCTTGTGGTCAATAATGAGCCCTAAGAAAATAGCAATACCCTACCAAATTGAAATAATCTTGCTTTACAGTGCCACCAGTCATATATAATCCACACTCATGTGCGTGCTGACGCAAGATGAGCAGAGCAACAAGAATCATGGTTGTGGTGTGGACTTGCTTATCAATTTCTACAAAACCTTGGCTTCCAGTCCAGAATTATTTGTATATCTGACTTTCTTAGAACGTCTCCTGTGAGTTGACATGTCTCCAGCTGATCTAAACTCAGAAATCAATTCTAGCATGAGGACTTCAGTGGAAAATTGTGTAATAAAACACATCTTGTGACATTTCATCAGGTACTAGAGAAGGACTTTCTTCAAGAGACTATTTTCCTGATGTGTTTTTTTTTTTTTCTTCACTTTGGATAATTTTGTTTTAAGACCTGCCGTGAGTCATGTTCATCGTAGTGGATTAGGAATGGTGCCTTTGGCATGTTTCAGAGTACTCAGTTTGGAAATAACAACGTTATGGTTGCTGCAAACAGTGTAAACTGAAGATGTGCAGAGCGCTCATTCCTAGAGCTTCAGAGTGCCCCAAGGTATGGAAGGGCCAGCAGACATGTCTCCCAGATTTGAACAGATCTGCAATAAGGGTGCTTGTCCCACTCCCATCCCAGCATCGATCTGTAACTGTCTCCCTCTCTGGCTGCCCATTGTTTGCACTAGGCATCCAATCTACCTCTAAAGGACCTCCTTGTGTGTCTTTGCCTTTCTTAGATGAAGTAATAACCAGGAGCCCCTGGCTTCCTCTCCTTTCTTTCCATTCCTTAGCAGTGCAGAGCCTGATGTCACTCTCCTAACAGATATGCAGGAGGTTCTCGCTGGGATTTTCCTCCCTGGGATAACGCATAGTGTTTACTGTCTGTTGCCTTTCCGGTGGTCTCCCAGCCTCCAGCAAGGGGAGTCACGAGGTCTTTCCCCCCCGTCTCATGGTCTGTGGTATCTGTTGTTTTCCGAGCGCTGGAATCTCTGTCCCCGTTACGTAGCCCCAAACCTGACCTTGTCGGAGACCACACACGGGTGTCTCTGGATGAGAGGGGAATGTATGGAATGTTTTTCAATGAGCAGTTTATGAAATTCCTTTCCTATATGTTTCGGAAATTCTTTAAGTTAAAGAGCACAAACATTTCTCCAAGGAAACTGGAGTTTGCAGCAGCTCAAATGCAGGCACTTGTTTTTAAAAACATTCTTTACTAAGAGCAGAGGGGTGGAAAAGATAAAAAGAAAGGAGGAGATGTAAACAAGGAAGCCTAATTCCCAGCTCCGTATGCGCGCAGGCAGGAATAATGGCGCAGTGGGGCTGCGTGCCTCTGCGGCCTAGCAGCAGGCTGTGCCCTCTCCCTAGGGTTACCAGCAGCAAAAGCGATGCAGAGCTGAGCTGACCCTGTGTCTGCCATAGGGCGAAAGGGCTGAGACCCGAAGGGCCTTATCCTGACCCACTGAAACTGTATAACCTGTAGCACATGGGGAAAGATAGGAAACAGAAAGGCCAACGCTAATTGTGGAGCTGCCTGAGACAGGCGAAAGGCAACGCTGAGGGCATGGGGATGTCTTAAATCCAAAGACCTCTCCTGAAGAGAAAACATATGGCTTTCGGGTTTCTTTTCCCTCCGAGAATGCTTTCTATATTTTTGTGTTGAAAATAACGAGATCAGGTGTTTAAACAAAGCGTGGCGGGGGAGACTGAAGGACATCTTCTGATTCTCTTTTGCGTGCCACCGCAGTACAGCGGGGAGGAGAGGGAGGGCTTCGGCCAGGCCGCAGGGCAGGCAGGAGAGGGGAAATCAGCCCAGCTCTGCCTGGGTGTGTGCTCCAAGCGCCGAGCTATTGTACGATAAGGTGGTACCACCTTTTCCTTTGTTTGTGTTTTTGGAAGAAAACGGACGTGTTACATGTCTGAAGGGCCCTGTTTTTGGTGGGCATGCTCCAGGGGAGCCTGGGCAGGGCCGGCGTGGGGTGAAGACGGAGGTGGGCATGGAGCTGCCTGTCAAGGCTGAGGTGCTCTGGGGCATGCTCCAAAGCAGAATTATTAATTTTGAAAACTCAGTGGTTTCCAGGGACTGAGGACCTTTGTCTGGGACTCACATACCTCAGTCCCACTTTAAGTGCCTAGGTCCCTTTTTGGATCTGGGCCTAATCTGCTAATTCAAACCGAGCTTGCATGCGTCAGAACTGTAAGCCAATATAGAGTTGGCAGGAAACGGCTTTCCTATCCTGTGAACATTTTCAGGAATTTTTTTTAACCGAACCTGGGTTTTAAACTTGGGCCAACAGCCAAAATTTTGAAAATTTCTGCAAAACGAAAACCTAGGTTTTGAATTTTTTTCCTCTAGCATCAGCTAAAATGTTTGATTTTGATATTGACTTCTTCTTTGTATTTTACTCTTTTACTGCCAGTGGTTTAATTTTAAAAACAAAAGTGGAATTTAAAACTGGCGGGAGCTGTTTGAAATATGTCCCCCCATCAAAATCTTGGGTTTGACCGATTGGCATATTCTGATCTGAAAAGCATTTCATCAGAAACAACCGTATACCAGTTAGCTACAGCTGTTGGCATCTGATGGCAATGGTCTGTATTAAATGTCAGTGTAGTGGGACAGATGAAAAACACAACAGCTGGCCCACATGGGCTATCTCATCAGAGACAACACCTTGTAAGCACAGGAGATGATTTTTCTTCTTATTAGGCATGGTTCTGTATCTCCCGCTTGAGCAACATGTGCTGTGACTTGTAGTATCAGTGTATGAATCATGGTGATGGAGAAGGTTTGAATCTGGGACCTTTCACCACTGCAGACCATTTGAACAATAGATCCATAACGGTGTCTTTTAACAATTTGCTTGAAGAAGTCCTATCCTTTGAAGTTAATGGAAAAATGGTCTTTGAATTCAGTATGTCCAGGACTTCTCCCATCATATTTAATTTTGAATTTGAATTTTATTTTTTGCACCTTCTTTTATGTTGTCCTTTATGCTTGGCGCTAGTTCTTCCCTCCTTGGTTCTGCTCCAAAGACCATTGGAATCAATTGAAGTCATTCCATCAGCCTCAGTGGGCTTTGGAGCAAATCCCTTGCACACTAAACAATCTCTATCTCATCTTTCAAGTACTTCCTGCAAAATATACTTCTTTCACAAAGCTTTTAAGCACGGCTGATCCCGTGTAACGTTTGTATTGCTTTTTAATAGACTTTCAGCCAGTAAACTGTATGTGGGTCAATTAAAGGGTAAACAGGATTCACTGATCAGGTTTGCTCTGTTTTCTCTCTAAGAACATGCAAGCAAGATAATGCATTGTTTATTAATACTGAGGATGTGTAGAGAAGTATGATGAATTCCATTTAGAAACAGGTCTTGTGTCATAACTCTTTCACTGTCATCTAATATTCTCAAAGTGATTTGTAGTATCTTTGCACATAGTTATGAGAAGGTTCTGGAAATAGGGTCTGGAATTATAATGAGACTGTGTGTGTGGTGGTGGTGCATCTCTTCAATATTTTCTTGATTGCAGTTGCTAATAAATAAAACATATCTTGCAATTTAAAAAACGCTGTGGGCAGAAAAAGCCTGAGAGAAGTCAGATCCATGTTCTAACATCCTACCAGGTGTCGGCTTTCCTTGGTGGATAGTGATTGCCGTTGGCTGGCCATATGGCAGCTCTCACCTGTCCCCGTATGACACTCACACAAGCTGTACAAACAGACTCGTTCGGGCTGTCCTGAGAGAGTTTTCCACCATCCCTTTTCTGTTCTGCTTCTTTTCTCTCTTCTCTGCCTTTGTCCAATCCTCATCTCAGACGCATTATCTGTGCCCTCTTTGTTCTCTCTCCTGCTTTCTGTCCCTCCCATCTCCATGATGAACATTAGTACTACACTTAACACTTCCAGACCCAGAAATGCCTTTTGGGTAGCACAGATGACATAAAGTACAAAGGAATAGACAACGCATGCCTTGAAAAGACCAGAAACGGGGTGAAGATGCAACAGACTCAAAAAGGTGCTTGTTCGAGGATGAATGGCAGATTGAACTAAGGGAGAAGCCAAAAACCACTAATACCTTCTCTCCTTATCACAAGAACAAAATTACATCATTTGCTCTCTTCTCAGTCCCCTTGTTTTACTGTTACCCAAGTGGTAGCTCACCTTACTGTCCTGGGTAGAAATATGAATTTAAGAAAAAGAAAAAACCCACTGGTCTCAGAGGATGACATCATTTTTAAGGTGATAGAAATCTTTGCTGTCACCCAGTTCCTACCATCCGAAAGTCAAGCTTGGGGACATTTCAAGAGCAGGAAATGCAATCAAAAGGCTCTGTTCAGACTTGCCTCTCCTCCACAGCCTAATCTGCTTTCGGATCCAGACTGCTGTATCCTGAGTACAACCTATGTCACTGCAGTGGGTTTGGGGTTGTTTTTTTTTCTGCTGTACAGTGAAGTTGTGAACCTGAAGTGTAGTGACTCCCATCCAGTTGTCACTGCAGTTTTCCAAACAAACAAATGAAAAAGAATGAACAGAGCAGGACCCTCAGACTATCTAAGAGTAGCGAACACAACTTCACTTTGAAGCCATCTGTCAAACAGCTGGCTTCAGAAGAAAAATTTACCAAGCAAGAGTGTGGAGGAACTCAGGGTGCTTTCTTTTTTCTTTTTTTTCTTTCATCTGGCTAGGATTAAGTATGTTGTTTTTCTCTTCTACATGCATCAACATGCCACCATGGGACTGTATTACTTCATACACAGGCGAACAAAAATAAGAACAATAATTTACCAGTGCACAAGTGGAACCCTTAATTGGGTTGAGGTAGAAACTGCTCAGGGCTGAAGCAGAGGTGTGAGGAGTACAGCACTGACTCCCAGGCAGGGAGGGAATTCAGATCCTTTCTCTTCAAGGGGCGAATGTGAAATTATGGGTCATTCAGAGGTGTGAGGGTAAATTTAGAGAAGAGTTAGAGAATAAGGAAAGGAAATTTCACTAGCTGATTCAAGGTTGGCTTATTAAAAAATCATGGGAATCAGGGCTGGAAAAGAAAACATGTTGTATTAAGTCATCTTATCCGGTCCCTGCAACCAACCAGGGTAGGCTTCCTCCCATGGGCTTTCCAAGCAAGTTTAACCCTTGGAGAATAATGAATGACTATTGTTGAAGTACTAAATCAGGTTGGCTTCTGTTTTTTTGTTGGTGGTGGTGTTTTTTTTTCCCCACCAGAAAAGACATCTTTTCCTCTTTCTGAGCCACATCTCCTCTGTCCTTCACACCTTACTGAGAGCCCCCAGACAAGTATCCTCTCCTAACTTGAAAAGTGGGTCAAAAAAATAGCAGTATTGGGAAGGGCAGAGATTTAGGAGCAACTTCAAAGATGGGTGGTCAGAGAAGTTGTTAATCCCTTGGAAGAAAGGTTTCTTTCTTTTCCTGCTCAAAAAAAAAATCCTCCTTCCTGCCCCCCTACCTGCCTTTGCAAATGCTTAGCAAAGATGATGATTTACCAGTTGTTATCTAACTTGGAGCTGTCGGTTTCCTGAGGACAAAGGCCCAGTGCACAATATGACAACAAGGTCTTACATTTAACCGCAAAATCCCTTGACGCTGCAGCGTTCCAGCACAGCAGGCTGGAAAATGTGTTGCAGCTCCATATAAATTGAAAAAAAAAAAAAAAAAAATGAAAGAAAAAAAAAAGGGAGGAGAAATGTAATGAATTAAATATGGAAATGAATAATACACTCAAGTACAATCTCCTCTACGATGTCTTGGTATTCAATTCCATTTATTTCATGTTGTCCCCGCATGATCGACTTGCAGGGTCGCAGAGATTTATGTATAGTGAGTGTGGAACTGTTTTGTAGAGATTATCTGGAAGAAAGCTGGAGGCTCAGCCATGGAGGAAGAGAATAGGAAGGGCTTGTCAGGCTTGGGAGGTTTATGAAACAGCATAAGAGCAGAGGAAAGGATGTAAAACTGCCATTTTTTGCTGGGGTAATTGTCAGGATACCCCAACTGCCATTGAAATCAGTGCCTTTAGATTTTGCTAGACCGTTGGTTCAGACAAAGGATGGTTGCTATCACTTAGAGCTGCTTCTTCAGACAGACATTATTTAACTGTTTATGAGGCATCTAAGATCACCAGTCAAAGTCTGGCATCCCAGGAGGGTTTTGCAGGACAGCGTGAAGCTCCCGTGGTGCAGAAGCCTTTAAGCCTCTAGTAACGGAGCTGTCCATCCTCACCCTTCATGAGTGGCTCTTACTGCTTTGATATAAAGATGTGCAGCTTCTTTTTTTGTCTTTTCCTAATACCCCATTATTTCTAATTTAGGCTTCTTTTTCTTTGATCCCTTGGTAAGAATAGACTGTGGTGAGCCTCTGTGTTTTTCTCCTCTGGTGTATAGATTGATTGCAGAATTTTTCTTAGGAGCTGCTACAAAGTGAATGTTTTATGATGTATATTGACCCAAGAGCAGGTTACCATAAGGTGATGAGTTACCATGCATCAGCTGCTCTGGAGTAACTGTCCAAGCACATGGTCTTAAACCTAAGAAGTCTTGTGTAATCATATCTGCCAATGTGCTAAAATGGCCATTTGCATCAGGCAAACTCTGAATGGCTTGTGATTTCATTACATCTCTGATGTTAAACTATGTGCACGGCTAGGAAATCATACTTCCTTCAAAGTTGCATTAGTCTACTGTCAGCTTGAAGTCTTTCTGAATCTTTCTATGTCTGTGGCTGAAAGACTGGAAAGTTTGGTAAGACATCTTTTCCATATGAAAGTACCTATATTAAAAAGTAGCAAGTCACGTTTTGACTAAACTCAGTTAAAAGCTTTCACTCATTGCATTGCAAGACTTGTTATCTCTCACAAGATCATTTTTGTGGCTTTACTTTGAACTCTAAGATGACCGTATCCTGCCTGAATTGGGGATGCTAAAACTGAAGATACAATTCTTCTAATGATTTTAATAGTGGCTGTCCAAGGAACAAAACCACTTCCCTGTTTATACTCAATAATACCTTTTTTATACACCTGAGGATAGTACTAGTCATCAAAACACTGCACTGAGATCTCATGCTGAGATGGTTCATTTTGATGTTCTTCATGCTCTTTGCTGAACATGTGCTTTCCAAGACAGAGGTTTTCACCCGGAATGTAGGTCCTTGCTTCAGCCCTTCAAGCTTCTGCCAGATTTTCCCCCTGATGGTGCCATCTTTTCTTCCCTGAGGAAGCCTAAGCCAACTAGGCTCTTAGTTTAGATGCCTCTGTTAGGGGCAGGAGATGAGTAGGGTTGAATCTCAGCCTTTATTGCCAGGTGTCATACATTTCACTTGCCTTCAGTGAAAGGCACGGGTTGGATTGTGATAATTTAAGCAGGTAATTCAAGTATCCCCCTAATGTGGCCTGTCCTCTTTGTTCTTTACTATTTTAGCAATCTATACATCATCTGCAAGTCCCACTATCACAGATTTTGTATTCTCTAAGTTGTTGCTGAAACTGCTAAGCCGTATTAGACTAGCTACTAGTTTTCTAAAGCATCTTGCTAATAATGAGTCCCATTTATTACAATGCTTCCCCGCTAATAACTACATTCTTTGTAGTTGAGCTCTGTCATTGAAACACATTTTGTTTAGTCTAACACACACCTTACTATTCCCACAGAGTGCAAAGTATTTGTTTCTTAACTAAGATCTCATGAGATATTAAATTATATGCCTTGGAGAAAAACAAATATACTCTGCTAGTGCCATCACCTTTATCAGACAGACCTTTGTCCAAACAAAGGTAGCAGTCTGTGCTTCTCCTGAGTACCAGAGCAGTTTCACGTCTCTGTAGGTCTATTTCTAAGAGACATTGAATTTACTGGCAACCAGAGTTTAGCAAAAGTCCCACCATGAATCTGTGGAGCTCAAATTTACTGCCTGTACTCCCACCAAGAGATGTTGGCATTCATGTCCTGTTGTTATTGGCCAGCATCTCCATAGTTGTCCATATCTTGCATTTCAAAGAATGTGACCCCTTCTTTGAGGAGGTATCAGACTTCTTTGAAATCAAAGACTGTTCCTCTCTCATGGTCTTGAAAACTTCAATCCACGCTTCAGATGCTTGTAAACGCGATCTGCCGTGTTCCCCAATTCTGAGGGATTAGGCTTATTTACTTCCAGATAGTCAGTGGAGAATTAGGTTGGCAGTGGATGACCTGGAAGTGCAGCTTCCTCCCTCTAATCAGTGCTGGATGTATTTTCCCTCCTCCAGAGACATTACTGTTCTCCAACGTGATGCACAGGCAATAAGGAGTTATCTGTGAGTCGTGCTTTTCATGTGTTGTTGCTCTTTGAACCCAGCGGCCCATTTTCTCTGGGTTTGCCTTCCTTGTTGTGTCATGTTTAACTTCTCTCGCTCAGGGCCTTGTGACTTCTCTTTTTGCACTTTTTTTTTCTTTTTATAATTGTAAAGGCCTGTAAAGTCACAGACCTCTGTAGTACTGAATAAATAATAACAGTGGTAATACTCTTCATTCCAAAAACTCAGTCTGCAGATTCTTAAGAGAGAGCGTAGTGTCAATACAATCACAAAAGTGCACATCATCACCAGATGGGAATCAATACATGGCATCGCTGTAAGAGTCCACATGGTAGCACTTGTCAGAAATTCTCTTCCAGTCTGTCAGCGCAGTACTCCATCACACAAACAGGAGGAGCATGCTGTTTGTATATTTGAACCTCTCTGGGGACACCACTAATATAAAAAGCATTGCCATCAGAGGCTTCTTCTGCACTTAACGAGAGGAAATACATTTTCCTTCATTCTCTCCTTGAGCGTATGGAGGCCCGGATTCACAGAGCTGAGCCATACTCATCTTTTGTGGATAGCGGCACTGCAAGAGCTAGTGGCAACTGTGATAACACAGCCTCTTACCCCCTGGAGGCTGGCCTAGGACCAGACTCTTGTTTCACGTTGGCTGTACCTGTACTCAGCTGTAACACTGAGTCTGCAAATCCAGGTGCTAAAGCAATGGGATGATGTTGTTCACTCATAGGATCTTCCGTCCTTCGATGGAACTCCCACACTCCACCACTTGGAGGAGAAATAACAGCAATGTGTAGTGGCCCATTCAATCACAGCAAGGGTACAAGTACATAGCTGGCGATGGGCTTACAACAACAGGGAGATGTCCTTTCAGCTTGTGATGGTGGCAGGAGAGCCACAACTCGCTAGTCAGCCATCTTTCTTTGTTCACTTCCAGTGGGAGCTCTCCACAAGGTGGCAATGTAACACCACACATTCCATCATCTCCTCTGGAAGATGTCCTCTGGTTGGAGTTTCCCTCTTCACAAGAGTGGTGCCCTTGGGTACATGCACTCATCGCAGGTGGGAATGCAAGCCCAGCTCAGACCGGGGTTGAATGCAGATGATCTGCCTGATGGCTCTCTGCCAAAGGGACGTCAAGGCTCCAGAGAGAGAGCAAAGTCCAATTATGTGGCTTTGCCACTCCTGGTTGGCCATGGGAAGAGACCTGCCATGACAGTATGGAGTCACCAGGCCTGGAGAAAGGTGGTGGTGCTCTTTAGGGAAAATGGTGTAGCCTTTTAAGAGACAGAACCTGTTATTTTTGTAATACTAGGTTGTACTTTATTGAAAAATAATCCTGCTGCAGTATACAGGACATCTGTGAAGCACAAGATCACCTTGACATGAATAAATATACCAAAAAATGTCTGCCTTAGCTTATACCTGATTCCTATTAATTTAAAAGCAGCCAGGAAAGATGTCAGCTGAAAATGAGATGTGATTGTCAATAGGTTGCTTTTATCTGTTTAAATCTAGCAGCAATAACAAAAGTACAAATGAAAGATACATAACACTAGCTTCCTTCTGCACCACAGGCCAGGATTTTGTGAATTATCCCCAGATTTCAGTACCTCCCCTACGGCTTCTGTTCTGTCTCTTACAATAAAGTTTTGCTTGCCAACTTCTTTGAAGAGGGGAAGGAAGCCAAGCCAGTCCTGGAAGGGGCTGAGCTGTGTTTGTTGTGCTATGTTTTGGGAAGCCCTCTTTTGATATGTGTCGATGTACTTTGCCCCCCTTAAGTCTCTTTATCCTTGTGGGGGGTCTCTGCTTGCCCTTTAGTTGATTCCTTGAGGAACCCTCCCAGAAAATCTAGGGCAGTGGAGGGTGGAAGTGGGAAGGATGCTTTAGCAGCTTCTCATCTATTCAGAGAAGGGACTGTGTCTAAAACTGAAGTGTCCTGTTGCCACTATGAAGTTGTGTTGTCTTCTGAAGTACCAGGTATTGGTCCTGGCTGGAAGGAGGAGAGCAGATTAGATGGATCCAATGGACTGATCTGGTATGGCAGGCTTTAAGCTCTTTGAAGCCTATGAGGGCATTTCCATTTCCAAACCACAAATTATTTCCAGAAACTGGGAAACAAGAGGAGGGAAACAAGAGGAAGGAAAGCTTGCACATGGCAAGCTCAATAGAGAAAAAAAAAATCCTTTGCAATGAAGTCATTGGACAGAAAGTAAACTGCCCACAAGCCCTTTTACCAGAAGAGTTTGGATCGAGAGTCCAGTGAATAGGAGAATTATATGTAACACGTACTATATGAACTGTCAGGGCAATAAAGAGGTATTGTCCATGGGTTGGTCTCAAAACTTCCACTGAACCTTTTAGTGCATGAGTCAGTCACAGAGGAGATCGGTGTATGTGGTCCCTGTTCCAGAGCCAGGTTAAAGGAAAGGTGGAACTTTTCACAGAAAATAGTTAAAGCTTTGCTTTATCAGGCTTGCTGTTCGCTAAACTTTGCTTAACTTGCGCAATGGTTCCTGGCTCCTCCATATGGCCTTCACCTTTGAATACTATTGATTAACTAGTGCCTAGTTTGCCATATGATCTGAGTTCCTCTTACATCTTTCTCTTTATCTAATGGAGTTGGTTATTTTAACCCTTTGGCTGGGAACTTAGTTGCTTACTTCGTGACTTGTGCCTCTTCTGTACAGCTTTATGTCGAGGAAGCAAGCAAGAGAGACCGAAGATCCTGGGAGTGAAAGCCAAACTCCTTTAAACTGTTAAGGCTCTGAACTCTTTGTGTTGCAGTAGCATCTAGTAGGCGTGCTCCAGCTAGGAGGGGGGGCCTGCTGTGCGAGGCACAGGGCTGGCATGTAACGAGAGGGCTGCTCCTGCCCTAAAGAACTTGCAGCCTGAATAGAAGACACAAAGAATGGGAGCAAAACTAGAGGCACAAAGAAAAGAGATGACTTGGCCAAGATGATTGAGCAGTAAATCAGTGGCAGAACTTCGAAGAGTTCCCTTGAGTCCTAATCTGGTGACCTTTCTAGTGGGGCAGGCTGCCTCTGGCTTTTCACTGAAGTGTGCAAAGCATTGGCTTTTGATTTGCAAATAGATTAGAGCATACAGCATCGTATGCCAAAAACTTCAGCATGAAGTTAATGTTGCCTAATGGTGTCTCGTATTGTTCCAGAATGTATAAAGGATTAATCCTGAGCAGGAAATGAGAAATTAATGCAAATTTAAACTTCTGAAAAGTAGGAAATGTAGAGAGGTTCATGCTACACTCTCAAAATAACCTTAACTCTGCTCTCTTCCTGCATTGTCACTATATATGCTCAGACGCACGGAATCTTATGGAAAGTTCAAGAAAAGAGGCACATGGAAGCAACCAGTAAAGACTAATATTTTTTCTGCCTGAGCATATCCTATCAAGAGAAATGGAACAGACAGCAGTATGTTCTCTTAAGTTTCTTCATACCCACTTCCTGTAAGTTCATAGGTTTTGAAACTAGGAAGACATCACTAGACAGTGTGACCTCTTCTATACCAACCTTCGAACTTCTAATGCAGCTATATTGAGCCAAATACTGAGATTGTCCACAGCATCTTCAACAAAGGCTTGAGTTCAAATCTTGAGTGCAGTAGTTTCAGACAGTGAAGCTATTGTCTGGTTGTTTCCAGGGGGTCTTGGCTCTGCTTCTCCCCTGTGCAGCCACCACAAAGTTGGCTTGCTAACCTTGGCATGCTCAGGAGAGAGGATGCATTTTGGGATGCTGAGGCATGCTGGTTTGGGAGCACTTAGAATAGTCCACCTATAAACAGAAAGTGATGCTCGGTTTTATCTATAGCAGAACTGAGATTCCTCTCATAGCTGGACAAATTTAATCTAGAGCCTCTTCTACTTTAGGGAAAAGGGGTCTAGCAATGATGTAAATTGGTCACAGTCTACAGAACAGTTGGGCTCTTCAGGCACTGAGATCCCTCCCCATCTACAAGGTGTTCACAGCTCAACTTCCCCACCAAGGGCAAATCAGTATGTATCTTTAGGACTGATGCTTTCCCATGGAGAAAGGGCTAACAGGGGTCTGTAGACTCAGCAACACCCACAGAGAGTTTCTTGGTAGATGGTCGTGGGGGGCAAGCAGCTGGCAGAGCCCTTGAGTCAGCGCTCCATCATGGCAGTGAGGGACTGGGCATGAGACTCCCAAATCTCCTTTGGACTTTGCTCAAAGCACTGAACCCCAGGGTGCGCCTCAGCTCCTCTCTCGAAAACGCTGCTCCCTTTGCCTCTTACTTATGCAGTGTGTAATCAGTTTGGGCAGGGTCTGGCTCTCAATCCTTGTGCCCTGGGTATTGCATTTATGTGTAAGATGTTTGAGTGCAATAGGCTCGAACAAGAAAAGCCCTATTCCCTGGTCTTAATGAGTCTGGGCTGGGAAGGTGAAAAATCCACTTTTCCCATCTGCAGCACACCTAACTCATTCCCCATTGAACAAGGAGGCGAACTTAGGCTCTTGTGCCACTTAATAACATTTGATATTAGAGCTGGGTCAAATGCTTAGGGGAGTCATTTACTAGATGTCTTTTCCCTTTAGGTCTTCAAATGCCTTGAGGAACTTCCTAAATTTACCCACTGTGCAATGCTTGGTTGAATCATCCCTTCAGATGAGTTTCAGCCCCAGATTATTAGCGACTTGGGTGCAGATGCGGTTCACTCTTTTTGACTGGATGCTGAAAATCTTGTGTCCTTCTCTTGCCTGGAAGAGAGCAGCTGTTTTTATCTTTCTTAAAAAGAAGAAATGATGGCTAAGGGAGAGGAAATAATGTACAATGGATGGCAATCGCGAGTTATTTGTGTAATGAACAATGTCTTTGCAATGCTTCCACGTCACTGGGGCTAAAGTCCAGACGCCAAAGGGAAAGTGACTGAAAGGGGATACCCATGCAGCCTACCCATCCGGAGTTGGCCCATCTGGTCCTCATCCCTCGCACCTCAGGACTTTTCAGTCATGACATGGTTTTATTGTCTCTGTCCTGTGGTGATGCAACATCTTTATCTCATGGTGGGAACTGAGGCACAGGCTAGATGAAATGCCTTGCCCCGTGGTTAGCTGGAGTCAGGCTCCAAGTTTTTTATAATGTTTTCTTCACTGCCACTGGGCACATTTCCCTGGGTGACTTGTTTTATGGAGGAAGAGGAGGTTCCCAAATGTATTCTGATTTTTCTAAGGGGCGCAACACCCATTTCTGCTTTGTCTCTATACTGCTATTTCCTAGAAGCTGAAAATCTGTCCATGCACTGTTCTTTATGTTCTTCCTTACATACCCACTACTGGCTACCGTCAGACCCAAAATACTGTACTACTTGGACATTTGGTCTTATGTAATATGGCATTTATGGTCTTATGAGGTTTTGGAACTTTCCTGTTTTTCATTGTGGTCTCCACTGAGCAGTCAACATGCAAAATGACCCCAGCAAATTTGACGTTTTTGCCAAATGTGTCTCTTAAACACTTTCTCTTCCACGAAATCCTGCCTCCAGCGGGGTTGGCAGTTGACTGAGCACTCTACCACCCACCCAAAAAACGTTTACTACGTATATGTTGTGAATTCAGCAGAGAGTTGCAAGGCTTGCTAGTGTAATTAGGAGTTGTCCAAGTGAAACACGGCTGACCCTGGAATCCCGATCATTTTCAGTGGCCAAAAGGAGCTGCTACAATCACCGAATCTGATCTTCCATGTAAAATGGGCCTCAAAATTTCTTCCGCTTAATTGTTGCTTTGATCCCAGCCGCTCATGCTTGCGTTGGAGGAGATGTGTGGATGTCTCCTCAGCAATGGTCAGGAGGTAGGCATAGGTCTCTGGCGAAGGAGAGGGCAGTGGAAAGGGGAGAGGCAGGCTTTGGAGCCGGGGTGGTACAGCAACGGCCCATCGACAGGGATGTGGTTTCCAGAATGTCTCCCTCTATTTCTGGCAGAAGATGTCAGGGCCAACGAATCCTGGAAGCCCTCATGTGCAAGTCTGGATATGTTCTGTCTCCATTTGCCAGCTCTGCTGAAGGAGAAATGACTGCCACACCACTGTCCCATCCCTCAGCAGCTATTTGGCAACCTCCCCCTTACATCAACACTGCAGCTGGCTCGCATGCTATCTGCTGACCATTTTCTTTTTCTCAGCCCTTCTGCCCCAAACGGATCAATTTTTAGAATTTACGAAGTGTCAGATGTCCCGTCGAGAACTGAACACAGATGAAAAACTCTGGAAAGCTGGTGGAAATTGCTCGAAAGCAGCATTATTTATCCACTGGAAAAGTTCGCCAGTGTTGGGGCAAGTCTCTTGGTTCCCCTGCTGGCCTCCAAGCCCCTGCTGAACCTGGTGCTTGCTCAAGGTCAGCTTGGCCGCTTCTGACTCCCCACTATGTGCCGCCCCTTGCCGATGGACGTGTTCTGCAGCAGGACCGGCCAGGTGCAGAGAAGAAGGGGTAAATCTCCCTTGCTGGCACGCACATTTTTGCTCAGGTTCAGTTCGGACCACCTATCTTTCCCCAGTCAACCCACTTGGGTCCACCAGTTTCTTTGGGCCAGCCAACACCCCCAGATCCACCAGTTTCAGGGTCTGGGCAAGGTCAGAAGTTTATTTTGGTGCATCTCTCAACTTGAGGAGTGTTGCAAAACATGAAGTCACTGCTAGAACTGGTTGGAAAATTTATTTTACATGTTTTTTTCTGCCACAAAAGGCAAATATATTCAAACTGAAATTGTCTGTGGGAAAGGGGATGGTTTTAACAGATTTTCCAGCTTATGAAAAGGTTACAAGTCTTCTAAAACCATTTTCTCTTTTTCGTTTTTTTTTAATGATTAGAGGTTTGTTTGTTTTTTTATTGTTGTTTTGTTTTTACATTGAAATAACATTTCATTTTTAAATTTAACTTAATTTTTACTAGAAAAGAGAATAAACAAAGAAAGAGAAAAAGGTCCAAATCAAGTATTTGGAAACTATTTTTATCTGTACCAATTTTTGTTTTGTTTTTGTTTTTGCCTAGTGGTCTGTGAACATTTTCAGCATTTCCTTCCAATTTCTTTCTGATGTGGAGAGGAACGTTGTTGAAATTTCAAAATCTTTTATGAGAAAGGGAAAGTCTTTCCTGCCAAGCTCTAGCTATGGCTAGAGTATGTCTTAAAACACTAACTGTCAAAAGCTGTGATCTGATTTACCGGGGAGGGTTTTCTTATGTTGTCACACCCCTGCATAGCCTCCGAAGAGTGAGTAACAGGGAGCTATTCCTGACGGTTGCCACCTGCGTGAGCTCTTAAAGTTCTCTAAAATAAAGTATATCGTATTTTGGAGAGGGAGATGTGTGAGGAGCTTCGAGTCAGCCAGGAGGATTTGTAAACAGAATTATGCGAGATGGGAGTCAGTGGAGAATAAGAATGACATGTAGGAAAGGATTGGGAAATGAGAAGTTAGGAATGACTCAGTGTGAAGGTCCACACCGAGCACTTGTCCATGGCCAACAACAAATGCACAGGGGAGCGTTGAAGATGAGGGTGAGCAGACCCCAGCCTCTGGAGGTTTGCAGCTCACGGACTTCTTGAGCCAAAAGTGGCACCTTTTTGTTTAAAGGCACGGCTAGCAAATCTGAAAAAAAACTGAATTCAGATAAAAATCTCCTATTTGTGACTTATTCAGAGTCAAGCGGAGCTGCCCGCTGGGGCTAATAGGAAGGTCCCGTGGCACCTTGTTTGTTAGCGCATCGATCCTTTCGTTTCCCTGCCTCTCACTGACACGCGGCTTGCCTTCCAGACCAAACATGCCAGCCCTGTTCTTGACTTTTGACCGAAAAAAATGATTTTTTTTTTTCAAGTAAACATTCACCCTTTCTTTCACCGAAGTTTCAGCTAAAATAATCACCAGCTGCAGCTTTTAATCATCCATTTAGCCTCACTTTTAACCACAGCGGAGTTGAATAGATGAAATTCAGTGTGTCTTTGTCCATAAAGAACATCATCTGCTTTCTTCTCCCGTACAGAAACCTCACGGGTGCACCTTACCCTTTACAGTGTGGTACAGCTGAGTGACCAGCACAGGCTCGGTAGAGGAGAAGGGAGGCTGTGAGTACGGATAGTTTCCAAATGACCCCAGAGAAGTGTAGAAATCATGTTGTTAACAGCCATACTCTATGTGGCAGCTATCCAGAGCCCTGTAATTAGATGCGAATATTACAGTTGGCTTCGAAACGATATAGAAATTAGAAATTGCTGTCTGTTAGGGAATTAGAGCATCCTTTTACTGG
>VXAA01003401.1:32228-70607 GCA_013399115.1 Anseranas semipalmata | reverse complement strand
GGGGGGGAGCAGATTGGTGGTGGGCTCGTTTCGTGTTTTTGTATTCCAGGCAGTTGGCCCGCTTGAGAGGAAGCTATTTATTGATCTCTGACTGCGAGGGTTAATAAATCTGCGTTCAGACTGGTTCAAACGCTGGCCAGGTCAATTTGAGGCAGATGACAACTGCTTCTTAACCAGAGGCGAACCAGCCGGTGGAAGCTGCCCGGGTCTGCTCCGCAGTAAGAAGCCGGGGCCCTTGACCTTCCCTCCGGCCCCCAGCGTTTGGGGAGTTTGGATTTAATGCACGCGGCATGGCGGTCCTTTAGTTAGAAGAACCGTGTGTTATCCCATCCGTTACACATCCATGGCACCTTCAGTGTGGGGGAAACGTCTGCTTGGCAAACAGGCTGGTTTCATTACCCTTTCTCCTCCCCTCGCCTCCTGAAGGACATCTTCATTAAGAGCCTCCATGTGTGGAAATCAGCTTATGCTCTAGACAATATGTGAAAGCCCCCTGGAAGGATTTTACGAGAGGTCACACACTCGAGCCTGCCTGTCACTGGCCACCCGGGGGTGGCCACCCCACCCTCCTCCCTCCCCGGGACTGCCCTTTGATTCCTCACCCTGAGTGGCAAATGCCTCCACTTCAATAGCCGTAATTTCCAATTGTCTCCATGCGCTTTGGAAGTCTCTCTATCACACCCTGAACAAATATGCTTTTTTTTTTTTTTTTTTTTTTTGTTTTTTTTTTTTTTTATGATTTGTTCTTCTGCACTCACTGCTGAATAATCGGTTCTTTCCTCACTGCCATGTTTCTGCTCTAATCAAGGACAGATTCTTGTGAAAATAGGTTGGTCTTTTCCCCCCACCACCTCTCTGTGTGTATGTGGTGGTGGTGTTTTTTTTTAAATAATTTCCTAGAACTGGTAGATTTGGCTGGCCCTCAGGTCTCTCCTGATGCAGTAGGGTTAAAGGCAGAGCTGGGTGGCCTGTTTGCTCTCGACTTTAACCATTTCATCATTTGCAGAGGAAACCCTTTCCCCTACTCCCCTTCCTTAAAAGGTGCATGTGGCATAGGAAGCCCCAGCAAAACCCTGCTGACAGCATTGGCCTCAGGTAACGCTTCCTACCAGCCCCAAACCAAAGGGTTGATCCTAAGAGACGCGGATCCTACCGGGTGCTGAGCACGCTCAGCTCCCACTGGTGATCCTGGGATCCGAGGTATCTGGCATTTCAGGGGGGCTCTCAGCCTTTTTCAGGGTCATGCACCCACCCCTGAAGCATCTCCTGTGGCCTGAAGGTCTTGCCGATGAAATTCATCACCTTCCCTGGGCTTTGGGGCTCCTTCACCTCCTGTCGGGTGTGGAAAGGACCAATTCTCACCTCCCCACGAGGGTCCTGGGTGTCTGGCAGCCAGACGGCGGGGCCAGACGCGGCCTCGCATCCGGAGGCAGGTGAACTTCTGCAAAACCTGAGGAGGGCACTAGAGAAGTGTGCAGAAATGGTGAGACGGGGCCCGGGGAGCCAGTGCATGTGGCTGCCATCTGCACAGCTCCTGGCTCTGGGCTTCCCTGGGAGGCTGAGGTAAAGGATGGGGGAGAAAAAAAAAAAAAGGGTTCTCAGACTTTTTTTTTTACTTTTTTTTTTTTCTTCGTGCTGTGGAGCAGCTAAGGTCTTATCAACACTTCCCTCCCCGTCCGAGCTGTGATTGCTAAGCCTTCCCGTGGACGCGCTGGGTGTATGTGTGTATAAAAATATATGGCTGTATAATTAGAACCAGCCAAGAATATTTGGCTGAAATGGTGGTGGAAGGGAAGGGGGGGCTTAGGGGGTGTCCAAATATACCGATTCCTCAGAGCCAGAACTCTTCATGGGAAGTGTCAGGTTTGATGAATTTCCCATTTTCAAAAGAAAAAAAAAAAAAAAAGAAAGAAAAGGTTTTGACATATTTTAAACATTCCAGTGCAGTGTTTTTAAACCATCACCTCCCAGCCTCATTTTTTTTCTGCTCACAGAGGTTTTTGAGATCATTCTGAATCAGGCAGAACAGGGATTTGAAGCGTGGCCAACGTCCTAAACACCAGCTAAACAGCATCAGTCAGTCCTTTTCCCCAAGAAAAGCTTCCTGATAAAACTGGTTGAAGCTGAAATGTTCTACAGGGATGTGTCAACTGTAGCCAAATGGTACATTTGACTAGATGAGGCAGTAGCCACCTCTAATTAAAATGTTTCTATCGCCTCTGCACTTTAGCGACTCTTCCCATCCCCAGGATACACCTACAGTCCTGCATTGAAGCAGCTCTTTGGTCAAGTCCCTTAGCTGAACTGGTCTTTTGTTAGTCTATGGGTTTCCCTGCATCTTCCCATCTTCCCAGAAAGGCAGAGACAAGCAAATGTTGGGATGTATGGGAAACTTACACAGCTCGGAGAGGCTTTGGGGAATTCAAACCCACCTGCCTGGAGCATCTAAGCCATTAATTAGGACCACGTCCTTTGGTGGGTCAGCCCGAGGGCCACGTGGCCGGTGCTTTTGCCCAAACTATTATTCATGCTTGTCTAGGTAGAAAGCCCTTGTGCTGGAGCCCAGATCCTCAAAGGTTTGGCTTGACTGGGGAGTCAGATGCCTAAATACCTTTGAGGATTGCAGCCTTAGTCACAGTATCCACAGCCAGCTTTAAATCCACTCTGGAGAACTTATAAATGCTTCTTTATGAGCTTTTCGAGCTGGACTCTGACCCCAACTGGCTTCATCCTGGAGGTGCTGAGTGCCTCAGCCTCCCTCCTTGCTCCCTTTTCCCAGCATGGACGGGCACGGGGGGGGCCAGCAGCAGCCCTGGGGCTGCAGTGGGTACCACCGAAGGGAACGTGAGGATGCTCCTGGTGTGGGAGCAGCTCCACTCTTCCTCTAACCCCATTAGCACAACGTTGACCTGAGCCGCTGCTTCAGTGGTGTTTCAGTGGGTCAGTGTGGGATGGGCTAAGGGGAGGTCAGCAGTGTGAGCTACAAGTGAACAAAAAGGTAATCTAAATAGAGATATTCATATTTAAATAGTGTGTATTCATATGTGGTTCTGTATACTTAAATATTTGTGGTGTTCTCATCCCAGTGTTCATATACCTTGCACTAGTTCAAAGCTGGGCTGAAGAGCTGGGGAGAAAGAACCCATTCCTGGTGTCAGCCTGTGACGGGTGACACCCCCCTGCGTGACAGAGGCTTGTCACTGTACCAACACCTGCTCTGGGGAGCAGTGGAAGGGATGTGAAACATCACTGTTTGCTCTCTTGGGGTCTAGGAGAAGACTCCCAGGGGTCCTGCACCTTCCTAGCCACTGTCAGGTACAAGCTACTGCATTAAGCAGAACTCCAGCTTTGATCCAGCTTGAATGTCTCTCTTTTTTTCTGTCTCATCCACATTCCACTCAAAGCATACTTCCCTTCCCCTCTTTTACATTAAATCACAAATGGCAATTTCTTCATATATGGTACTGTGATAAATAACAGCAAAACATAACGTAGCAAGAAATGATAAATGCAATGTTAAAAAGAACTTATACTGTAAAGTATTCAAATGTTAGTGGAATACTTTTAAGTGTTGATAACATTTTCCCAATCTTGGTGTGCTTGGAATCAATGTTTGGATTTCTCTTGTTTTATATAGTGACAAACTCAAGCCCAAACCCAGGCAGAGGTCAAAGTATTGGTCTGGGACCATCTGAAATTAAAAGCAAACAGAGGTGTTACGGTGCTGAGAAGCCTTCCAGTGAGGGACCTGACTGAACCCCAAAATTGCTTGCTTGAACCCCATCGACATCCAAACTGCTGTGGCGCTTCCAAGGGAGCCCGACCACGTAAATTCTTGTGGCCACACCACCCAGGTAGGCTCAGCGTAGCTACCTGCGCTGCGATGCCAGCGCCTTGTGCTTCCGTACGTCCCCACAAAGCAGTATCAGTCCCTGACCTACTTTTGTCTCCAACTCCTTTTAAACAAAACCTTTCCTATTCTTCTTTTTCCAGCTCCTTGCCCTGGTTTTCTGCTTGCTTTCCATGCCATGTCTCTGCATGTGCATGCAGGCCCTATACTCTTTTTATGGACATTTTCTTGTAAATATGTTTTTTGGCTGCAACCCACCCCGTTATGCCTCCAAAGGACGCTTGATTGGCAAGTCTCTCCAAATCAACAGGAAAATCGACTGCACGCTACTCTTTTATTTTCTTCTTCAGAGATCCGCTCAGACTCTCCTGTTCTCCGAGCCAATGCTCAGACCTGCCCCCTCCCCCCGGACGTTCAGGGGAGCTTTAAGGATGCCCCGCATTGATTTTAGGTCCCAGGGAGCCCTGTGAAGTCGAGCGCTGTCGAAGTGCATTGAGCCTTATGGAAGAACTGCGCATGACTGCTCCAGCGCTCTCACGCGAGGTCTGCGGGATTGCTGACCAGGCTGGGAATGCTCCTGCTCCTGCTCTGGAGCGGGCACGGATGCGGGCGAGCATCCCCTAAGCCAGTGGAGGCAGCAGCTGCACGCTCTTATGCTGCTGCCTCTCATTTATTCACCTGCTTTTGTTCCCCCCCCTCCCTCTCCCAGCCAGATTTTCCTCGGACCCGTCTGTGCCGAGCTCTAGGCACTGCATAGGGGTGGGCTGGGGGCTGAGTTTGCCCGAAGGGCATTGCTTTGTACCTACCAGATGTGCTGAATTTCTCACTCTGGCTCTCTCTGAGCAGCCCCCTGCTTCCTCTTGACCTTGCTGTAATTTAGACTCTCTCAGCCTTTTGCCAGTCTCTGTAGTTGATTTATTCTCCTGATGTTTAATGTTGGATTTGCCTCTTTGGAGGAAGGTTATAGCCACCTTGGAAATATTTACACAGCAGAACTATTTTTTTTTTTTTTTTTTTGTAATTTGTTTTTTTTCTCACTCCTTGAGAGCAAACTAGTGTTATGGTATGTGGCTAGCCTGCCGTTCCCCAGCTAACAAATTCTCTACTGGTCAGGTCTCTATGTGAGCATTTGCCTTCTGTCATTAAGCCTTTAAAGATCTTGCCAGTCATTGGTTTGGCATCCAGTCCTTCTCAGCAGGACTGGTTGCCTGTATCCTGTCTTTAGCTAATGCTCTGTCAACCACAGGGGGAAACTCAGCCAACAAGATCTCTATCAGCCTTTCAAGGACCAGCAGTTCTGCCATGTGGACTGGAGTCCTGCACTCTGGCCTGATCTATTTATTAAAGAGCTCTGCCAATCAGTAGACCTTGTCAAAAATAATGTTTCCCCTTTTCCTCTCCCTCCTCCCTGGAAAATGTTGATGTCAATGACAAAATGTTTGTTTTCGTTTACTTTTCCATGGAAATTTACAGGTTCCATTGGGAAATGAAAGATGTGTTTTCAGCTGTTGAAGATCTTTCACTTTAAGGCTTTTCAGATTTCCAATAGAAGAAAAATAATCGAAAAATTTCAAGGAAAGACAATAATCACTGTGGATACATGGATTTTACTGAATGACCAGTTTCCCAACAAGACTGCTCTTTGCTTACAGTCCTAGTGACAGAATATTTTTCTTATCTTGAAGGTGCTCCTGCAGGATGTCTCTAAAGCCTGCTGTGCCATACATGCCATCTCCTTTTCTGGACAGTGTTGGTTACCTCTTGCCACCCCTCAGGATTCACTGCTGTCCAGCGTTGCTGGTTGTCTCATCCAAAATTCCTTTCTCGCTATATCAAGTCGTCTCAAATGATCGCTGCTTCTGCTAGTTGCCTCTCATCTCTGGCTTCCTTTTTCTACCTCTGCACTTCACACATATGAAAGCGGCCTCCTTTCTGGATGGGGTTTCCTGGCTGGCTGATCATCTGGATGGCCTTCAAGCATTGTTTCAGAAGGGGTGTTACTTATTTGGAAGACAGGTGGAATTGCATGGCTTAAATTCTTCTCAGCAAAGACCTTGGTCTGGTTGCCATTTCCTTCTTCCAGTGTGGACTACGCTGTGGTCATGTAATCCATGACTGGAGTCTTCACTCCTTTGTGTTTGAGAGACACCATCTGAATTCAGAGGGAACCATCGTTGCCACTTCAGACCCGAGACACGGGGCCTCTGCACAGATAGAGCCGAGGACAAGTCCTGCCTGAAGAGGCAGCACAGACACTTCATTTGCTCTTGAGATGTTTGGCAATCTGTGCCAAAGCCATGAAGTGAATGCAGGTGACTGGTCTCGCACTTTGACCACAACATCATCCTTTCTTGTTCATCCAAGCACATCTGGTCCTGCCTTCCCCTCTGACAAAGTCCTTGCCCGCTGTTACACTTCCAGTCATAAACACACACAGGAGCGTGTCTTTGTTCTTATCCAGGCCATGGGCTTCCAGCTTTATGGACCAGAAAGTGAGGCATTGCATCACATCCAGCTCATTAGGCTCTGCTCTGCTGTACAAGCGTGAGGGAAGGTGAAGAGGGCTGATCAGATAAAGCCTGGAACTGCTCCATTAGCAAGATGTGCTCACAAAGCCACTGGGATCACTGGAATTAAGCTTTAAAATATTCTGAGCAAATATTGTCCTAGCCCAGTTCTGAGAATTGCCTTTGTGTGTGTTTGTGTGTGTGTGTATGTGTTTTAGCCAGATGCTCTGGCTCAGCCTCCTTGAGCTTGGCAGAGAGCTCTTTCCAGAAACTTGGACCTGCGGCTTCAGCACCTAGTAGCTTCCTCTGAGCTGGTCTCCAGCTCGGCTGGCAGATGGCAGTCGGTCATTTAACAGCGCCGCTCCGGGACCAGCTGCCACGGCAGGAGAAAGCTTTGGAAACCCAAAAGCTCTCCCTGTACCTTTCAGCTCTGGGAGATGATAGTCTTCCAGATTATTTTGGCTGCCCGGTTCTGGAAGTGAAAGCCTCAAGGAACAAAACACCTCTTTCCTGCTGCTCCCTGGCTATATGTGCTATATGTGTGGCTTGTTGGCCACAGGGCTCCTCGTTGTCCTAGAGGACCTGACCATTAGCTCTCTTCTGGCCTCCCGTACCTCTGAAGTGGCTTGACTCCAGAGACTCACTCACTCCATCCTAGCCCTGTTAGTGCTGGGGAGGGCACAGCACAGCAGACCCCCCAGCCAGTCCGTTGCACTGATGAGGAGAGAGCCACAGGGCCATAACACAGCTAACGATGACTGGATGTACCAAAAGTAGAGATGACCAGCATGTCTTCAGATTCCTATGTCCTCTTCCAGTCTCACGTGTCCGTGACTGGCACTGGGAAGTGGATGCATGTGTTAGGTTTGGTTAGTGTGAACCTTGGGGTGGTTGGTGCTTCACTCCAGCACCCCTCCTGTGCCATGCAGTAAATCCCAAAAGGGCTGGTAGGAGAAGCACAATGAGAACAGGTTTTCCTTCAGAGAAAGCAGTTCTGTTAAAACTCCAGATGTCTTGAAACATTTTTAGGATGAAAAGTCCTACTTTTTATAACCTGAAATAGCTTTTAAAAATGTGGAGCATTAGATAATGTAAAATACAAAGTAAAGACGTTCAACCTGTCTTGACCAGATTTGAAATGAAGAATTTTTATTTTTTTCACAGAGAATTTAGTCATACTTGGGTTTCATCCTGACTTTGAAGAGAAAATCCTTCTGATTTTGAGTGAGTCCAAATTACAGTGTGAGTCCTCAATTCTGGTGAAACAAAGCCTTGGTCCACCATCGAACAAGCAGGAAGATTTTGCTTTAGGATCAAACCCTGTTATTGCTTTGTGACCACTGTCGTTCAGCTTGAGTCCACGTACAAAAGGCTCAGTCCCCCATCTGGAAAACAGGAAAAGTACCACGTAGCTAATGTGACAGATCACACGACATGGACCAAGTCAAGTGTGGTATTAGTTGGGAAGAGGAACAATCCTGCAGGTCGGGCAGTGGTCTGGGACGTGAGATCCAGGTTCTCTGTTGCCTGCAAACTGTCCCTGTGGCCACGGCCCGATCCCCTGAGATCATCCTCGTTAGATAACGGTCCCCCACTGCTATTATTGCCTTGGCAATGGCTTTCAACATGCCATTCATCCTGATTAAATGCACTATGTATGCAAAGCCCCAAACTGATGACGAAGGTGGCTGGTGGTGACGAAGTTGAGTTGGTACCAGGTATCAGTTCCTCGGCAATAAGGAAGCATGCAAGCCTTCTTCCCCTTGGCTCCTATTGCATTGTTAATGCCTCAGGGGATCCAGAAGAAATGCTGCAGCTGGGAGCCTGCAAGAAGCTCACAAGTTGGGGCGCTGGTGGGATGCAAGAGAGACCTGATGGACTTGGGAGTGAATAGGAGTAAATTCAGCAAGGGTTAGGTGAGGCCAACGAGTTTTATTTTTGAAGCGGCACGGGGAGAGAAGGAAGAAGGGAAGGAGGAACAGCTGTAAGGACATTTTTGTTGCTGGCTGGTCCAAAGGAATGTGTATAAACAGCTTTAGATGTATGTTCCTGAGCATGCTAAGTATATTTACTGCCTGCTGTAATTGGTCCTGCCTCGAGTTAGCCAGGACTAAGAGTTCCCATGGGAAGTACGCTTCACTGAGTCAATGGTCTGAAGACTGGTGTTGGCAGTGCGACCCATGTTAATGATTGTCCCCATGTTGTCCTTTCTCACAGCCAGCTGCGGGACCACGCGGGGCGAGCACGGGTTTGGCCATGCCACAGAGCCCACCGGCTGGGTGGTTTTACCGCAGGGCAGCACCAGGACCTGGCTGGCACCAGTGCTGGGGCCACCATCATCAGTGGTGTCAACCCGAGCAAGTTGCAGGTGAAGGCGCCCCCGTGTTTGGCACCTTTTCCCAATGCAAAAACCAGAGGTGTTTTTGCACATGCAGACACCCATGCATGCACACCGTGTGTTTGTTCCCAGTATAGCTGAGATGGCCACTTTTGTTTTCTGAAGAGTTTAGTGCAAGCAGTCAGCGAAAGGGGAATAGAAACAGCATAAAACAGTTTCCCACTGCAAAATGTCATTTTGATGGAACTGACATTTTTGGCAAAGCCAGTGTAAATTCCAGTGTTTTGTTTTATTTGTTAAGAAACAACAACAACACAGAAAATGTCCAAATATGTAATATTGACAGTTTCAGAACCAAATGTTTTACTACTTCATTCTAGCATATTTCTTAAAATTTAAATCAACTTTTTCATAGAAATACTAAAAAGAGACTACGTGAAAAAGGAGTTCTAAGTTCTTCTAAAGTACTTGCGGTTTCCACAGGTTTTAGCTTTTTACTCCAACTTGGGACTTTAGCCCATTCATCACCTGAGAGGAAATGAGATGTCCTCTTTCGGGACACACACATTACCCATTGGCTAACCTGGTTAGTTCTGAAGATGTTTCCAAAGAGCCCTATCCACGACTTGTGACATTTGGGGCTGTCTGGAGTCTCCTTCCAGCTGAGCCATGACATACCTATAAAATGCATCCTTGGCGGGATCCTTACTGAAGTGTCGAGGCAGAACAAGCTGCAACCCAGGTTGTCACATCATGTCCGAAAGCGAGATAAATCAAAAACATAGTCAAGCATTGCTGGATTTCTAAGTATTGTTCTCCCTGAAAGTCCTCGAGGGCCAAAAGAGTTGAGGGAGGGAGGAATTTGAGTTTTTTTGCTGCTACTGTAGAAACACACAGGATTACACAGGGATTATGGCAAAGGTGTGGGGTGTTGAGGAGCTGCTTCTGATGTTGTCAGTGGTGTTTTGGGGACAATTTGGGTTGCCCAGTTCCTCCCAGCTGTCAGACTTGGTGGATAGGTAGTGCAGCACATCTCCCAGGGGAGGCAGAGTGGTCCAGAAGAATGGTCCGGGGATTGCTGCTGCCTTGCTTGCTGCCAAACCATGGGGCCATCAGAAGATGTTGATAAGAAGCACTCGTGTGGCTCTTACTGTTTATAAGCTCCTGTGCTGTAAGTATTGATTGCAAGGGATGCCATTCTCCCTTGTCAATTAAATCACTTTGGAAATACAAAGAGAACGTGGGAGGAGTGAAAAGCTGAGCAGCAGGTTGGTTTTGGTGGCCCTGGGAGCTAGTCTGGGTTGTGCTGCTTCACTGCAGCCTGTGGCCCCCCAGCAGCCCCAACTCCACCCTTTCTCTGGGTGTCCCAGTTAGGAAAAGAAGAGGTAACTACGTGCCAGCTAGTACCTTCTTATCTAGTCACAGTATGTTCCCCGAAGGGAATTTTTGGCCTGGGTTTGTGTGTGTGTGTGTTTTTATATGCTTTATTTTTATCTCCGAAAGGATAGACAGTACATTATGTCTTCAGTCCAGGAGGTTACACATTAGATAAGAGACAGGCAGATACAATACAACTGCTCCGTGGAGTTATGTTCCTGAGACAGACAGCACTGGGAATGTAGCAGGTAAATTGCT
This sequence comes from Anseranas semipalmata, assembly GCA_013399115.1. Lineage (NCBI taxonomy): Eukaryota > Metazoa > Chordata > Aves > Anseriformes > Anseranatidae > Anseranas > Anseranas semipalmata. Next base: position 60,277 of record VXAA01003401.1, on the reverse strand, counting down.
TCCATCCCCCCACATCCAGGCGGTTGATTTTGTGTCAACAAATCCAGATCCAAGCAGAGATTTCAACGTTCATGTTCTGGCAGCCAGAGAATAAAGTCCACGGTGCTCCCTCTGTCTCTGGTCACCCCTGGCCTCCCCTTGCCCCCATCCCTTCTGCTCCTCCTCCTGCTTCCTCCTCGCCCCGACCCGTCCAGCTCCCAGCTGCGGTTCAGCAGTCGCCCCACACTCCTGCAGTTCAGCGCCGCCGTTCCTGGGGCGAGGAGCTGCCCGAGAGCTCTCCCCTGAAATTGCAAACAGCAGAGTGATGATGGGGATAGTGGCACCGAGCCGGAGTCGAGGATACAGCTGGGTTCGCGAAGGAATGAGTGCCTCTGGAGGAAACAGTGGTGTCAACAACTTTGTGATGGCGAATGTTAGCAGAAGTTGGAAAAGGGATATTTTTATGGAAAAAAAAAAAAAGAAAGATATTTGGGCATTAACAGCTGGGATCAGAGCTGTTTTACCTCTTATCCTTCTTGCTCCTTTCTTGAGTGTCCCTCCTGGATGCTTCTTGCTCCTTTCTTGAGCGTCCCTCTTGGATGCTTCGTGTTCCTTTCTTGAACTATGTGGGCTAATTAGTGCTGGAGACAGGATACTAAATTTAAAAGGATTAAGGGTGAGCCACAGTACGTCGATTCCTTTCTTTCTGTCATTGAAATAACAGCTGTGGCAGGCTCCAGCGGGTCTGGTCCACCAGCATCACCTGGCTGCTTCCACAAGCCACCCCAGGTCTGACACAGGAGGTGTTGCAGAGCCATGGCCTCATCCCACAGGTCTGTGCCCTCCCTCGCTCACCCCAAAGGCTCCGTCTCACATCGTGAAGATTAACAGCGTGCTGCAGCACCGCTGCGATGGGGATGGTGGTGCTGGGTTTATTTTTTCAGGAGAAACAGATAAAGGTGGCACCAGCTACTACCCCACACCAAAGCTAAATTAGTAAATTTATGATTCTTTTACTGACAGACGTGACAGAGGCCCTTTTGGATTTTGATCCCAAGCCCAGCAAAGCCCATGACCCTTGTATCAGCCTGACAATGAGCAATCGTGGCCGTGCTGCCCCAGCATCCATCAAACGCGATGATTAAGTGACTTGACTGGCATGGCAGAGATAAAAGTCATTGTAAGTAAACATTGTCACAAGAGTGATGTCTCCCACTTAGAAAATGTTGTCTTAACTCAGGCTTTAGTTTCTGGGTGTTTCCATGATGCTCTCACTGTGGTGCCTGCGTGCTTTACAAATGTTACCCAGCCTTTAATGAGTATACCTGTGTGGTTTACCTGCAAGATAAGAGCAATCTCTTATCCTAATTTCATAGTGGGGGAAATGAGGTACCGAGAGATTATCAGTGAAGTGTAACCGCTCATTTTAATACCTAGCATGAGTCATATACATTTTAATTTTCCTCTTTAGCTTCTTGGTAGCTTTTTGCACATCTCCAGCATGGTCTTAGCTAGCTGCAGGTCCAGTCCCTGATCCATGAGCGCTTGACATTGCCTTCTCAGTGTCCTGGTGCCTCTGTTCATACCGTAGTTACTCAGTATATGTTTATGTTTAACATAAAGCTGGCATCGTCACTGAACTGCCCATTATTTTTGAAGGCTCCTGTGGCAAGGCTGATTTGACCATTACACAAGTCTTGCTAGATCTATAGTAACTGAGAATACCAAACAAATCTCAGACCAAGGTATGCCTATACTTCCCTTCCCCAAAACTCTGCACTGACTGCTCCAGTGCTACTCCTGTAACATGGATGTGGGAAACTTTGTTTTCTCTTCTGGAGTTTTTTACAGTGAGGAAACATGTGGGTGCTGCAGCCCAGGTGAGGAAAGTCCACCCAGTTCTTACAGACTTCTCCTTGCCTACATCCATCAGAGGTGTTATTTGCCTGGCTTTCCCAGGGATCCATATCCTGAAATCTTCTGGGATCGATATCAATCTTCTCAGCATTTCCATTGCATTTCGAAGCTACATCCACACTGTAGCTCAGCTCCCTGCTCAATGCAGGGTTGCCTCCCTCCACTACATCCATCATTAGAAGGGCTCCCTAATTCAGAGGATCCTCTGAAGGGCATTGCTATGACCTCAAGCTCCCCAGAACAAAAAAGCATCTTTGGAAGATATGAATCTGAAAAATCTCACCCCAAAGGTATCCATTAGAAATTATGGAGTGAACGAATTGTGCCAGGAAGAAACCCAGTGCTGGCTTGACCAAGTGCAGTAATATTTAATCATTTTGTGGGACTCAGCCAAAACTCCAGGAAAGTTGAATCACCTAAAATCCAGCCTCTCTATCTTCACAGTGGAGGACCACATCATGTTTTCTCCTCTCACCTTCACATTTGCATTTGGTTTCTGTGACGTGGCCAGGAGCTGGGACCTGCTCCTCCTGGTGCCCATGGTGGGTCTCATCCATACGAGCAATAAGTGATTGCTCTCTTTGCAGGTTGTCCTGCTCCACTGGGAGCTGGGGTGTGAAACCCACCACGTGCTTCCCCCAACAGGGTGTCAAGCAGGGTGGCAAAAGCACTCTCCTCGCAGCTCAGCTGTGATGGAAAATTGTTTTCTTTTCATCCTCTTTCTGATTTTGGGCTCTGAACTCTATCCCCAAAGCACACACATGAGTCCGAAGTCCAGCAGGCTAAACTAGGTCCGGCATTTCCTGTACAAACAGGAGCAGGAGGGCTGGGAAGAGGAGACCAATAACTCGGTCTCCCCTCTTGCTGCCCAGTATTTTCGGTGATCTGCTTGTGCCTGACCCTGGCTATCTCCGGTGATATCCACGGTAGCTAGGGCTGAGCATCACCTCCCTTGTTTAAGCCCAGCCTCCTCCATCCACTCCATTTGACTGTTCCCCTGCTTTTTAAACCTGTTTGCTATGCTTGCAGTGATGGAAGACAGCCCAGGGAGCACCTCTGGGTGCAGAAACCACAGGGATGGGATGAGGAGCCAGCCTGCCCACCCACTCAGCCCAGCTTGCAGGATGTGGCCCCAGGACCAGAGGCAACCAGACAAGCAAAAGCCAACGATCGATTAAGATTTTGTGGGCAAATCTGAAGATATTTGGAAATTTTAGTGGATAAAACACTTGCCAGTTTGCAAGTTAGTAATAATAAGTGTGTTTTGCCTATGTGACTTTTCCAGCAAGATGGGCAGTGGTATCACAGTTGACTGTATTTTTTGCACGCTGTCCTATGCCCTTATATTCAACATCTTTCACTTCTTATCCCAATCACTCACAAATTACTCCATCGTTCACCCACATATTTAGATGAACAAGGGCACAAATCAGTTGTACCTTGAAAATCAAGCCTTTTGTGTTCAATATATTTCCACTTGTGAGACAAGATGCTGATATTGGTTGCGAGTGGATGCTTCCAAAGGGGTTCTCATCCCTTACAACTCCCCTAAAAGACCCCTACCCACCATCTTTCAGAGCCTCGTGTGTCTGGACCCTGGGCACCGAGCAGACATTGTACTTGCAGCAATGCACAAAATATTACATTTCAGTGCAACAACAAGAACAACAACAATTAAAAAAACCCGTCCTGAGAAGTTCCCTGAACATTCCTAAAATAGATTTTTCCATCATTTAGGGTTGCATGCAGAAACCTTGCTGATGAGGTTTGGGAATCTGCTGTTAATTTGCTCATTAGAAGATGTGCCTTCAGCACCTGTGAGTTCTGTGCTCTTTCTAAAACTCTCACTAAACTTCTGACAGCGAACTTCACCAGGAGGGAATCGCCCTCCTGGGGTGTAGATCCTGTCCATGCCCTAAAATCAGCCCTATATCTAAATGTCCCCCCGGGGCTCCCTTCTCCTAATATGACGCCAATGCACGAATCGTTCCCCGCCCAGACCTCCTGGGCTGAATAGATCCGAACGAGTTTTTACCTATCCATCCCAGGAATGCATCCCCCCGTCTCCGATAGCTCGCATGTGCGCAGGGCCAGGAGTGCTGGGCAGTGACGTACGGGGAGAAGCAATGCGGCTGCGAGCGCTGCGGGGAATGCCAAGGATGCCACAACAGGAAGCGCAGAGACATAACACGGCCAAGTGGGGGAACTGAGGCAGACGGAGCAGGAATGCGATTAAATTACCCCTGCGGGATTTGGCTGAGACGCCGGGGCTCGCTGAGCTCATTCCCCCGTCAGAGGGAGGAAGCGATCGGAGTGGCTTGCACTGTTTGCATTTTGTTTATCAAGATTGGAGCAAACGGCAGCAGCAAATGGCACGGTTTGGGGAAAAGCAGTGTTTCAGCTCATTCCCTGGCTTCTTCCCCCTAACCTGGAGCAGTTAGCGAAGGCAGAGAGGACAAACCCCGAGACTCTGCAGCAAGCGCATCCTGCATCCCAAAGCATCCGAGTGCAGGTGCTTCATGACCGAAGGGGCTGGCATATGCCTTCTGTTTTGCATGTGCTTCCCCTTCTGCAGCACAAAACCTGTCCACGCTGGCCAAGAAAGGGGTCTGTCCACTAGGGTGTTGAATAAGTCACAGGGATGGCGATGGGACATGGCAAATGGCTCTCATACAACCAGCTGAGTGCATCCTTGCAGGCTAATCCAGTGTTCAAGCCACAGGACCCTTGTCTGGTCTCCTTCTTCAATGCAGTCAGGAGTTTTTCTTCAAAACAGTTTAATTTTTGTAGCCTGAAAATGCCTGTTACCCCAAAGCCAAACTATTGGTGGAAAAAATGTTGAGTTTCAATAGCAGTGAATGCAAATACTTTCAGTTGTTTCAGCTTTGGGGAATCCTGCACCGAAACTATTTTAGGTTCAGTAATAGTATTATAAACAGAGTGACTGTGGAGTCAAGAAAAGATAAAACAAGTTGGGAAAGGTCAACGCTGAAACATAACATTTTGTTGCTGTTGATTTCTGCATATATTCATTGTAACTCAAACTTTGATAAAGTTTTCCAAGTCCTGGCTTTGTCCTGATTCAGGAAATAAAAACAACAACAACACCATTTCTGATTCTGGTGACTTTCACAGGACTGGGAAGTAGAGTTTCTCACTTTATTGATTATTCACCAAGGCTCTTTGGCCCCGCATAGAGATGCGGGGACCGGCGGGCTGGCTCTGAGCTGCAGCTCTTCTCCTCGAAGATCCAGCTGCTAAGCAGGCTGAGACCTGTGGGACGAAAATAGGGCATGTTTGCAGATGCCACTTGGGAAACGCTAGATTTTACGCAAGGCATAAAGATCGTCTCCATGCTGATAAGTGTTTTTTAAAACGCAGTCGTATTTTGGGATGTGGGGGGAAAGAGCTTGAGGCTGTTTTCTGTATTAATAAACCCTCTGCCTGTTCCTTTCTTAGGTTTTGCAGAGACCCTGCCAAAGCAAGACGAGCAGTCTGTTGATGCAGCATGGCTTGCGCACTCCTTTTCTTTCTGAGCTCAGTTTGAGGTAATTCCTATCAGGCCCTTTGCATTTCAGGTCCAACGTCCCCAATTCCATCACTTCATGAGGATACGACCATGTCCAGCAACAGTGAGCAGATCCGGGGATCACACAAAAGCTGGGAACAAGGTCTTCAAAAATGTGGGGGATAGGAAAACAATTCTGATAGAAAGTGATTGGCCAGTGTCTACAGCATCCCTCGTGACAGGAGGCCAGAATCAATAATCAGCAAAACTGCTTTAATTCCCAGATATATTTCATTTGAAATACATACTCCTCCTGCAAGTAGCATACTGTTTATAGTTTAAGCCAAGGTGGATTTTTCCCCTACCTGGCAATACTGCAAGTCTCACACGGTATCTGAGCAAGAAGTGAGTTTGCTTCCAGTCTTCTATGTAATTCAGAAGTCAGGATGTTTATTTAAAAGTTTCCAGACTATATGGACCGTGTCAGAGCTCTGAACTTTGCTGGAATTTCTGAAACGGTTGATTATGGGTTTCAGCTCGCATCTGAGAGGAGGATTCAGGTGGCTCTTGGTGCATTCATACTCCTTTGCTTGTCCTTCCTGCTTTTAAGTTGTCACCTAGCAAAAAAGATGCTGAGGTCAGGATTCAGCTGGTGGCCTTGCTGGTGGGCCTGCTGTTCCCTCTTTTAGCAGTGCACGAGCTTGGGAGTGCTGACTGTAGTGAAAACTTGTTTTTGTCAGTATTCAGAGCTGCTTGCATGTTACTCAAGAGGCACAGAGGCAGGAGACATGAACTGGTTAAAGTCATTTCTCTGACCACAAACTCTGACCCCCCCAATGCCAATTTTTCATGACAACCCCAAAAGAGCTGCCCAGCTGCTGCCCCAACCCCTACCCCTGGCTACCCAAGCATTAGGTATTCTGGCTTTTTTTTAATTATTATTATTTTAGGTCAATGAATCAGACATTCTCTCTGCTTTTGTGATTACATGACAACTAGCAACTCAGAGACAAGCCAGAAGCATATCAGGGCACTTTTTTTATTTCTCCTATTAACCATCTAAGGATCCTGAACAGACAGCTGAAGAACAAAGCCAGGTTTTGGTGCCAATGGGTGCTGTTGTATGTATCTTGGGATGTTACTGAATAGGCTTCTTTGAGAAATGGGCTAAGTTCCATGGATCGTTTTGCTTCGAGCAGCCTTGCTGGTAGTCCTCTTCCCCAATGCGGCCATGGCCAGGCAGCCAAAGGATGAGACCTTCATGTGCCATGACTACTGCAAAAACTGTGGGCTAAAACATGGCCACAAAGGAGATGACTCTCCTCTGGCTCATTAACTCCCCAAAAGACTTTAGCCAGGGCCAGCTGGCCAAAAAACAACCAAAACTCAATGACACAGAGACAAGAAGCCAGCTAGTTAGGTATAACCAGAGGACTTGGCTACCTCCCTAACCATTGTCCACCCTTATTAATGGTTAAACTCTCTGTCATTGCCTGCTGTCTCTAGTCACTTCTTCCCTAGTGAAGAAGGGAGAGAAAACAACCCCAAAGACCTGCTTGTATTCCCCAGACACCCATTTAAAACAGCACCTCAGGTTACCTCTAAGTGGCATTGGCCTTCCTGCTAAGGGATTTTTATGTGAATTCAGAAGTGCAGCAATGAGCAGAGCCCTTAGCCTTGCCTCAAAAAGGGGGAATGGAGAATTTGTGCATAACTCCCATCCTTCGTACCTACGTGGCATCCTTCTTTGACCTCCACAGTATCTCAGAGCCTCAGTTTTGCTCTTATTTATCCACATGGCCTCCTGAGGACTTCTTAAAAACTGACATCTCACTGACTTGCCCAAAATCACGCAAGAAAACGGTGGCAGCACAGGGGATTGAGCTGAGGCTTTCAGATCCCCCACACCTGCCCTGTGCGTGGCTGTTGGGTGGCCACGAAGCCCTGCTGGAGCCCCCCAGATCTCACGGCAGCCCTTTGGCCTTGGGCACCTGCCCTTCTAGCACAGGGGAGATGCAGCCATGCCAGCCCTGTGCCCACAGGGGCTGCGTGTCCAGTGGGCACCCATGCACGGCGCGGCTGGCTTTGCTTGGCCATGGGGCTGCTCAGTCGCTGACGTCCCAGCCCTTTGCTGAACTGAAACTGCTGAGAGGGACAAATTGGTTAACCCATGCATTTTTTCCTGTTGCTGTCAGATGTTCGGTGAGGATTAAGTTCAGTCCACTGCCTCACTGTCCCTCTGGCCGATGATCATGACGTTATATTTGCACCAGGGACGCGTGAACCTGCTCCGGTAGGTGAAGATCCGTATCCGTTCTTCACTTGAGATGTGAACCAAGCTACACTTGACCCTTCTGTCGAGTTTGAAAAGTTCAGTCAACATTTTTTTCAACTTTCACATTCCTCTGCCCTCTTTGGGATTTGACTGGAGGTAGAGGCACCGAAATACCCTGAGGAATGCTGTCTTGCAGTATTTCTGACCCTGCTGAAACCAGTCTTTCCGATTCTGCTTAACTCTTGCCATTTCCAGGCCAAAGAAGCATTTGGGCAAGGTTCAAACAGGCATCTGGACCAGGAGCTCTCATTCACAGGTGATCAGTCAAAAATCTCTGGTGACTTCGGTGGCACTAGACCACTTTATACTGACAGAAGATCATGGTCCCAACACTTTACATTACTTGTCTGCACCAAGTAGCTGAACGTTCACATTTCACGTTAACCACGCGTTAACAGAGCACTTGGCACTGGCTGTCAGAGATGAGCTAATGGGGCCAGGGAACATCGCGGGCTAATCTAGAATTAGACCAAAAACCTTCAGGTACACTCAGGTCTGACCTCAGGAAATAGAGGGCCACCACGTGCTTCAGGACTCTTAACAGTGTTCTGTGGATTTTCCAGTCAAATTTTTGTGCGGTTTTCGTTCTTATTGTCAGATAATCAATTTATCAAAACCTGAACTTTAGCTAGGATGGGATTTTTTTCTTTTCTTTTCAGCTCCCTGGTTCCTGAAAGATGTTGGGATCTGTGCTTCATGTTCACATTTTGGGGTGAGGGAAAATATTGCAATTTCAAAGCCTGACATGGGATGGAATGAGTGGTTCCTGCCAACTTCTCTGTCTCTGTCTGAGCCTTCCCGGTGGTGAGGTGATGTCAGTTGTGGCAGCCCCTCAGTAGATGTGGCACCTGATTACCCAGCCTCCAGGAAAACACTGGGGCTTTCTGGGAGTCCATTGCTAAACTGCTGTGCGACTTAATTAACTTTATGCTTGCTTTTTTTTTTCTTCTCTTTTGTCAGGCAGGCAGTCACATGGCAGTATGCTGGGAAGACAGGCTGATACAAGTGCTCCTCCGCACAAAGACACAAGAGCCATGAGCCTAACTGGGGGCTCTTGGCCCATCTTCCCTATTCCACCCCCGTTTTGCCACCATACGCTCCTGCAGATGCTGCTGTGCTCCTTGTCTTGCCCTGGGAACCTCCTGCGCCTTGGATGGGGTGAGGGAGGTCTGAGGACATCAGGGCCACCCCAGGGCACGAGTGGCACATGTCTTCACAGCAGCTGAGCAATAAAACCTTACGCAGGGGATAATGAACCTTTTGCAGGTAATTAGCAACAACAGTTGGTGACATTTCAGCCAGACAGGACGGCTTGAGTGGCTTCCACCTGCCTAGCCCTGCCGTTGAGCAGATCAGGCCCTCCTTGCTCTGCGGGGAAATTAACTGGGGGCAGGCAGGGGAAGGGGAGGTGGAAGTTCCTGTGTTTGTCTGTTAACGAAAGATCATTCGATCCACTGCAAAAAAAGGAAGAATAGTCATTTCTCTAGCTTCCCAAACACGTGTTCGCAGGATGCCACAGCTCTTCTCAGAAGCGTGCTCCCTAAAGGACGACAGTGTGGGGAAGGGAGGGCGGTTCGGTTTCGGGAAGGCTATTGCCTCATTGCGCAGGCGAGGCGAGGGTTCAGGGGCTTGAGCCCTGAACTTGATGGCCCCTCACGTGCATGTCAGTTCCAGTCCAGCCTCCAGCCCTCCCTCCCCAGCACGGCAGTGTGAGAACAAACCACCCAGTAAGTAAAAGATAGTAAAAAAAAGAAAAATGCATGTAAGGATTGTGCTAACACCCTGTGGCCTGAAGGAGTGAAGGCAGAGCTGGCTGACACCATTTCCATGGTGAGGTACATGCACCGGATGGATGCAGCGTACAGCAGGACCCTCGATTTCTGTAGCAAGAGAGGAAACATGAATTATGGAACATGAAAGCAGTGATGCCTCCACTGGGACTGAGAGAGCACCATATGCACCAGTTCTGCTCCAGACCCTAAGGATGCTGCTCTGCTTCCTCACTGGCTTTTTCTGCTTCTCAGGGGAGGCAGGGTGAGTCCCGAGATGACCTTCTCCCTGCGAGCAGCAACCACGCTGCCTCCACCGCGCTCTGAAACCAGACTGAGGTGGTGCGATGCCGGGTTGCACGCACAGAAGGTGCCTCGTTTGGACCTCACCAGCTTGCTCCTGTCCCTCCGGAGGGAAATCACGATGGAGCAGGGTCAGTTCCTTACCTCATCTCTACTCACTGCTCTCTTCCCTCTCTCTCCCCGCAGCAGCCCAGGCTGCTTCTCGGCACCTCCATGGTAGCCTTGGTGCCAGCGAGCAGCAGGGAGCTCATCTCCATGAGTTTTGGAACTAGATGATCTTTAAGGTCCCTCCCAACCCAAACAGTTCTACGATTCCATCATCTCCCAGCCACACTGGCTGGGAGCTGGAGGGCAGCACCTTGCTCACAGCAGGTAGCCTCCAGCCTCAGCACCCCACCACCCAGATCTCCGGAGCAGCGGCCCCAGGCAATGCTCTCGCTCCGCTCCGGTACCTCTGCCCGGCTGACAGGTTAGTTTAGTTGGTAGAGAATTCTTCTAACATTACTAATGTGGAGAAACAAAGACCTAGCAAACCAAAATACAACTAGTGCCCAGTTGCCTCTTTATCTGGCTGCGTTTTATTTGCACAAGCTGAAGAACTTCATGGTGCCAGGAGGAATGTGATAGAAGCTCTTTGTCTCATAAATTATTTTCGCCCGGTCTTCCCCGGGGAGATAGGGCCTGAGAGCAGGAGCTGGCAGCGTGGGTTCTGCTCCCAGCTTTGGCACTGACCTGCTGCGTGACCTTGGACAACTCACTTCACCTCCCCTGAGCTTCTGTTTCCCCTCCTCTCCTTTGTCTGCCTTGTTTATTTAGACTGTCAACTCCTAGAGAAAGGAATTCAGCCTCCCTGGCTGCCCGCGGCTTGCGGAGCACGATGGGAGCCCGACCGGACTACGGCGCTACGGTAAAAAATTCATAACGGTACCTAAAAACTAGCATTTAATAAACGCTTGTATGCCAGCTTTCAATTATTGAGTGGCACACGTGGATTAGCAGGCCGTGTCCGGCGCTTCGCCGTGTCGCCCGGCCCCGTGGGCTCTGCCATCTGCAGGCTGGGAGCAGTGGGAAGCGTCTGCCGGAGGAAGGGAGGGTTTGCCGGAGGTAATGAAGAAGGCTCCTCTCGCAGTCCTCCCCCTCCTGAACATCTGGACAGATAACAGCTCTTCCGAGAACGATTTAAAGAGCAGGGGAGGCCTCCTGGAAAGGGCAGGGAAGCACTCGGCCTCGGAGCAAAGGGCAGGAGGGCTGAGAGAGGCCGAGCAGGATAACGCAGCCCCTGGCCCCTAGAGGTCGGGTGGGGTGGATGAAACCAAGGCCACCAAAACCCTGTGGGGCCGATGCTCTCTGGGTGAAGCCAGGAGAAGCCTTCGCCCATTTACAGCTGCCCCGGGGAAGGTCCCTTCCCCTGCACCCACCCAGCCAGCTGCTGCGGGAGCATCCCCATGGGGTGAGTCCTCCCCACCCCAGCAAAGCGTATGGGGGCTTCTTCTTTCTCCCCGTGCACCAGGTAGCATGAAGCAGGCACAGACACAGAAGGGACTAGCTGAGAGAAGAGACTCCACCTGACCTTAATTCCCTTCTTCCCACCGCAACAGGAGCTCGGGAAACTCAAGAGAGGGATGAGCAGAGGTGGAGGAGTGATGCTCAGGTGCAGGGTGACCAGGAGCGAGGAGCCCCGGTGCATTGCCATCAAGGGTGCTCCTAGGTCTGTGTTTTGCCATTGGATCCAGCTTGCTGCACACCACATAAAGCGGGTTAAGGGCAGCAGCTGAGTATTTAAAATAAATACAGCAAAATGAGAGAAAAATCTGTTTTTCAAAGCTCACAGGTTGCTGTTAAGCAGCTGCTCCTTTCCATGGCAGGCGCTGGTGCTCAGAGACCACTGCAGACAGGCAGTTGCCAGGGTCTGAAGGGTGAAATTCCTGCGTCTCAGTCTCCAAATTCCTCAAATAAGTCCCTCCAATTTTTATGTTTTCATAAAGACATGGCCTGCTGCCGGCTGACCTGGAAGAGGCATCGCAGTGCTTTGTCAGCACACTCGCCTCACTGCAGAAGCTAGGGACCAAATTGTCTTATTAATCATTTAGAAAGTGGGGAGGGGAAAAGATAAAATAAAAAGCATGGTTCTGGCTAATTGTAGGGGGGAAAAACGAGGTCAGAGTTCATTTTTCTCTCTGCTGCCGCTTCACAGTTCACTGGCTGACGAGGAAAGCAAGATAACACGAGACGGGAGATAGCTCAGGGAAGAGCCTCCCTCTCCCAAGGAGAAGTGGGGGAGTTCGGGTTTCTGACACGGATGGAGAGGTGGCCACAGGGCTTGGCGGAGGGGATGCTGCCAGCTGCTCCAGGAGGGAGCAGAGGGTTTTTTAGCACCGGCACATGTGGAGCTCTGGGGAACCGTCTCATTTGTTACCACCCCGTAAACGCACCGACGTGGGTGCTTCTTGCAGCTGAGCTGGGACTACTCATGCAGAATTCCCACCAGATGCATTCAATGCAAGCTCAGCTCCAGTGGTTATCCTCTCACTCTCTCTATTTTTTTTTTTTCTCGTTAAACTTATATGTGAAAATATAGATTCAAGGGCGGAGCAGAGTCCTGATGCTCTAGCACAGGGGCGATGGTTCGGAGAAGCCTGCCAACCCACCCTTCCCTCCCTCCATCCCCTATGGTCGCTCCTGCTATGAGCGGCGAGGGCTGAAGCAGGCGAGACCTCCTCAGGAGCGTGAGATCCAGCATCATTCATTTTATGGGGCCCTCCTGTGAGAGCAAGGGATTTGTTACCCTGACTCCTGCTGGGGAAAGGCTCCCACAGCCAGAATGTGAAACACAATACAGCACGGGCTCTGACATTCAAGCTGGGTTATTTGAGGAGAGTTCGTTACACGGGGCCGACGCAGCACAATCCCGGCAGTAATTATACGGGCTTGCACCATTCTGACTGGTTAAATGCTAACTCTAGCCTGAAATTACCGAGCCACGGAGCAAAGCAAATGTGCCGTGGCTGGGTTTGGGGGTGTAGAGGGAAGGGAAAGGGTCAGGAAAAGGAACTGCAACCAGATAATACTTGTTTAGTGAAGATCCCTGCACACTGGACATGTGCTAGGATAGCTGCAAGCGTTAGGAGGTTTGCTTCTGCAAGCATGAGCAGAGGACTGGGGCAGGCTTGGGACCTTCTTCAGCAGTGACACTGGTGGTAATTCCGGCGCTAATACTAGCGTTAAGCTTTCTGCTAAAGAAAATGAAGTGATAGATGAGCAAAGCGACGTGCACCAAAATCATTAGGATTGCGTTAACAGGGCAGGAGAGTTTCAAGGGGGTGTGAGCAAACAGTGCTCTCAGTGTCACAGGAACAATGTCTCGATTGCTCGAGGCAAACGGGGCTCTTTGGATTCACACGGGCAGCTCACCGTCACTAACTGGTGCCCTAACCAGGTCTAGAACTCCTGGCTGCACTTCAGTGCTGGTTTTGGAAAGTCATTGCCACTCGGATTTTGGTCCAGAAGTGGCAAAGCCAACATCAGGCGTCCTCCACTCGTCCTGCCCCACTCCGCTGTCTGCAGAGCAGGTCTGTGCAGACGAGTGAGGCATCCAAACCCCCTTCATAGCCTCGGGTGGTCTTGTCAGCACGGAGGGGTTTGCAGAGCACATCGTGTCATCCTGAAGTGGACACCTACGGCTGCTCGGAGGAATTGTCCCATGACTCGGTGGAGAATGGCCATGTCCAAGAGGCTGCAGCATCACCACTGCTAGATCTGGCCACTGCGTGAGTGATGTCTCACCTCGTAGGTCCAGGGACTGCGCTGAGAAGCAAAGGTATCTACCAAGGCAGCAATACCTCACCCTTGGACTGTGAAGAATTTCTGAATTTCTTCCGTGATGTTTTTGGTAGTGCATTGGAAAATGAGGATATGCACATTGAGCACCACGCACAGCTGCTCAGAAAGGGGGTCTACAGAAGGAGCGGGAGCCTTTTGCAGAGCATCTGCCATCTGAAGGGTGCAGAGACATCTTGGCAGACACACTGGTAGCCTACGGGGCCAAAGTGCAGCTCCCAACAAAATGAGGAGCTGAACATGCTCCCTGGAGGGTTGTACACAGGTGTTGGCCAAAGACCCCTTCCCCGAGGCCTTCTGGACAGACAGCCCATCCCTATCCTCTCCGACCCTTTTTTCCCCATAATGCAGAGTAATTCCCAATTGCTTTTGCTTTTGCCATGCAAGTAACAACATGTCACTTTTCCTTTTTTTTTTTTTTTGGCTGGGACATCAATAAGGACCTTTCTGCATTTAGACATGAGGGAAGAGAAGGAAAACAGTCTTGTTTTCGATAAGGCAGGGTCTCTTCCTCCATTGCTCAACCGCCCATTTGCACAAGGCTTTCTGGCCCCATCGTATCGCGTTTCCCTGGAGGATTACCATCGACATGGGGAGGCGAGGCAGTGTTGGAAGGTAGCCTGAGGATAACAGGCGTTATAAAGAGGAATTTTTTTCCCTGCTGTTTTTGTTTGTTTTACCACAGAGGCTCAGAGGAGCTGGCCAAGAGCCTCACACAGCAGGTGCTGCCTGGGAATGCAAGGGGAGCAAAATTCCTACTAAATGGAAGCATTATTTGACACCACCGCCTTTCGCAATCTTTTTCTTTTGTTTCAGACAAACTCCAAGGCCTCCTGGGCTTTGTGGTCAAAGCTGCGTTGGACTCTTCTGCAGGGGAGGAAAGGGAAGTAGTAAGGGTGTCCCCAAACACGCCAAAGACTTGGGTGACAGAGACCGAGCCTTCTGGAAACAATACTGCTGGGTTCCCACAGAATTAGCGAGAGGGCCAAGAGAAAAAAAATAATAATAATAAGAAGAAAAATCCCTTTTGGCTCCGTCGCAGCAGTTTTGTATCTTTTTTATTTTATTTTATTTTTAATTATTATTTTCTGAAGAGGAGGTTGAGCCTGCACACCCACACCAAAATGCTTTCGACATTCGGAGACCTCTGAGCCTAGATCCGCAGGAGTGGGTCGTGGTTCTTCTTGGCTATTTCTCCCCTGTGGCTGTTGCAAGACTGGAAGAGAGAGCAAGCATGGCCAGGGGAAAGCAGACTGATTCCTTCCTTCACCAGAGGCTTCCCCTGTGGCTAAAACCTCCAGCTCCTCTCTTTCGCTTTTGTACGCCGGCTCCCCGCCTGTGAAACTGGCAGGAGCCATGTGGGGATCGTATATTAGCAGCATGGGATGTGCAACTATTTCGTAAGTGGTGGATCTGCAGAATTAGCCGGAAAGAAAGCAGCCAGAATTTTCCAGAAATGGCAGGATTTACCACGGACTTCAAGTCCTGTGCTGTTTCACAGGCAGGCAGGCTGCCTCTGTCAGAACGCTCTCCTCCTACCAGCAAAAGCGAGGGCTCGGGCAGAGACTAGTTTTTCACAGCCTTGCTTTTGGCCCCCCCCCAGTTCATGAACTGAACCTACAGAAGCAGCTGGAGAGATCTCATTTCTAGAATTGTACAAACATAGAGTAAAAGGCAGAAGTACTACAACACCGTGGCCAGGTGGTACCCGCGGTCCTGCCGCCAGTCTCAGCTGAGGCTGACGCTTCAAATGAAGGAACGCTGGATGTGAGTCAGAAGTGCTACGTACACCCAGGTCTCCCAGTCCAGGTGATGCAGAACCGTGGGTGCTTCCCAGGCTGGGCTCTTACTGGGGAGCCCAACAGCATCAGCCAAGAGGTGCCAGCTCAGGTCCTTTCGTTGCCCAGAAGGGCTTGAAGCCATGTCTTTTCCTCGGGAGAAAGAAGGGGATTTGAACTGCGGAACTCAAAGCAACTTCATGGATGAAATTCTGCATCACAAGGGTGCTGACATCTACTGTGCAGGGAACCCAAGGGCTTCCCCTCCGGCTCTGATTGCCACCATTGTGTATACAAAAGAGGCATGGTAATACCAAATCCTCCTGGTGCATCTGCCCCACGTCACCTATTTTCATCGCTGTTCTAGGCACTGCTTGCCATTCATGAATGGAAGAAGAGGCAGTTATGAAAAAGCACATGCCTGTGAATGAAAATGGGAGGAGTAAGTGGGTGAATAAATGCCTATCTTACCACTCTGTGCAAAGCTCACATACTAAACTTTACAGTTTTGCTGGTGAAGTCAGGGTGATTATCTACATGTCAAAAGGCCAATGGCAAATACACACGTGCTTCAGACTTTAACACCTAGTCCAGGTCAAAAGCATCCTTCAGTGGAGGCGGTAGAAACCTGTGCTTTGAGGTGGTGGCTTCTGGCAGAGGCCCGCAGTCATGGGAAGTATTCAAGGAGAAATGCAGGGAACTTTCCCTTAAACTTCATGTGCTGCAAAAGATGGAGAAATCCATGTGAGACAAACGTTTGCTTCTTCCCAGCTCTGCCACTGTTATTTATTAAATACATTAAAAATAATGAATCCCAGTGGATTCCAATAGATGGAGAGGAGAAAGTCATAGAGTTCAGAAAATTAAATTAAAATGAACCTCTTTCAGAAGGCCATTAATGTAGCTTTAAAATATCTGCCCATTCAGAAAGAAGGAAGGATAACACTGAAAAAAAAAAAAAGCTTCTGGTGTAAATTGTCAATGGTGAGAAAAGTCTGTCCTTCACACACAGCCAGAAGGACAATCGGTGACAATGATCAAGCCCTTTTGGGTCAGGAGTCCCAGAGAATGGTATAGCTGCTGAAAAACAGAAAAGATGCAGAATAAGATTGCACAACTAATTTCAAAGTTGGCAAACATGACTTCATGGTGTGAGACACAGATCTAGCTCCATCTGCATGTCAAAATGGGATGGGGAGCGAGTAATAACATACACTGCACATGTGCGGGGAGATGGGTGAGCCCTTTAGCAAGGCAAGTCAATACCCTTGTTTCAGCAAGAAATGTCGGTTTGTGTTTCACATAAGCAAATTCAATCAGCAAGTTCAATTTCTGTTCTTTTTTTTTTTTTTAAATGAAAGTATTCTGTAAAATATTTTTAACATATCCCAAGTTCTCCCACCAACATTTTCTGAAAGGCAAATTTCTGTGAGTGGAGTGAAGGTACTCTGTATTATTTTGGAAGAAATAATAACACAAGCACTGGTGCAAAAAAATGAAAATAAAATAAAATAAAATAAAATAAAATAAGTAGCCAAAACTGCAGTAAAGTTGACTAACTACTTCTGATGCATCGGCCTTTTGTCCAGATGACAGGCAAAAAACCTCCATGGTTTGAGGAATGCAGTTTGCCAGGCAATGCTGATCAGTTGTGAAGTGGGGGAAGATAACTGATTGCTAGATGTGGAGCCAAACAAAAGTGTATTAGAAACGAGGCACGTTTTTTTAAATAATGTGAGCTTCTAAATCAGGTAAGGTGGTGAGTCTCCAGCTTTTGATTTGTTCACATCCCCTTATCTTGGTATGTCCGGAGCTGGATGTTTTTCTGGAAGATGCAGCAAAACTCCTGGGCTCAGTACTGGGCTAATTGGCTGCAATTGAATGGCTTTGAAATATAGGAAGTCATACCAGATGTTCTCATGGTTCCTTCTGGCCTTAAACGCTGTGAATCCATGAATGAGTTTCTGAATCTGTGAAATCCCAAATCCTAAGAATACAAACATATGAGTAGAGTTATATTTCTGGCCTCCAGATCAGAAGAAAGATATTGAATGTGCATTGTTGCGATAAATCAAAGAAGCAGCTGAATCTGAGCTGTAATAAAAGTTGACTGCAGATCTTTGTGCAGAAATTGGTCATATGTCATGTGAGGACAAGGTTCAGAGAAGTGATTTCTCAACATCTGCAATGACTGCTTTTTGGAACAGCCCCTTCCAAGCTCCACTGTGGTGGAGATCCTCCTCCGGACTTGGTCCTTAATGCCACACAGGAGCACGTTTGACAAGCGACGATCAATGAGGCACTGAACGCTGTTGACCACAGCGTAATTGAGATGGGCATCCCTGCCATGAAAACCAGGAGTGAGACATTCAAGTTGAGAGAAAGGGTTTTTGTTTGGCTGGGCTCGTTTCAAGGGAAGCTCATCAAAACTGAGGAAATTGAAATCCACAGTCAGCAAGAAACTGAGCCATGGTCTGGGCATGGTCACACCAAGCATGTGTCCAACCGCTGTCCTCCTCTCCTCTTTCCCCCAAAAAAGGAAGAAGAGCAACAACAACAGCAATGAAATGAATTATGACACTTTGGTATGATTTAATAGCATTTTTAAGTAATCCGATTTGTTTCAGAAGGAAGTCCTGCATGTGGCCCAGAACCGGATTCAGGCAACGTGAATTTGAGTCTCACGACGTAAATGCATTCTTGCCATGCTCTGAGCATCTCATTTTCCAGACTTTCTCAGCCATGTCTCTGGCTGGAGAAGTCCCCGAAGCAGGCAGGAGCCATCCAGGACCCCGCGTGCCCCCTCAGCACAACGGGAGGGGATCCACAAGACACATGGTTGGCCACCATGCCGCACAACTCCATTCTCCACGCGTGAGGGTGCTGAAACCTGGTGTGATGGGCACATCTAGGCAGCTGTTTTAAGGCAAACCTCCTTCAGGAAATGGACGCCTCGTTTGAATGAAATCATCAGGAAAAAAGCACGCGCTGACAAAATTCTCCAGCGAAGCACCCTTATTATATAATATTGAGCTACATGCACCCTGCAAAGTACTGTATGTCATTTGCAGAGGGCCCGCTGGTACTCCAACGCCACCACCAATGTCACGCAACGCTGGGCGACAGAACGAGCGTGGCAATGTCACCAAGCAGCACATAATGCCAATGACAGTGGAACTAATGTACAGGCGATTATCTTTACATTATTCAACACTTCCAATTGCTCTCGGTTTTAAGTGGCTATATGATGTAATAACATATAAATACTGTAATAGAGGGTTTATTTATAGCCATCCTCAGTGTTACCACTGGAAGTATTAATGCATTTTTCCCACGCTATGTTCATTGACTGCAGTAGAGCAACCCATTTTCAAGGGGCTGTGTCAGAAGAGCGTTTAAGCCATTCCTCAGTCGCGGGAACAGGTGAATGGTTAATGTAGCAGGCAAAGTAATCAGCTCATAATTTGGGAATAAAAAAAAAAAAAAAAAAGAAAAAAGAAGAAAAAAGAAAGGTGAGGGTAATGAGAGGACATGCTTCAAATGGAAAAGGAGGGTTAAAGTGTCTCTGAAGCCAGCAAGAGCTTTCCAGCCCGGAGACCAAAGGACTCCCAGAGCAGTAGGAGCTTGCAGCTCCCCGCTCTCAGTTAAGCTGTGAGTGTTGAGGGGGGAGCAAAGAAACCTTGGGGCTGTGTCAAGCACAGGAGCAAAGGCAGGTTCAGGTCTCAGAAACCCGGAGTGACACCGTTCACACCGCGAGGGTCGCTCTGGATTTCTAACGGCGTTGGCCTTAATTGAGCTGGCATTCCTGCACGATCCTATTCAACCATCAGCTTTCCCCCTACCTAGGGGATGAGCTTTCACTGCCTCCAAATCCGCTAACACGTGTGGCTCATCGATCCTTGCAGAGCATGTCACGGCTCTCCGTTAAACGCTCCTCAAGTGGTGAAGCCATGGGGAGACTTGTAGGGAAAATGTCAAAGCTTCTCCATCCAAATTAGGACTTTCCCCATTCACCTTTTGTACAATTTGCCACTCCGAGAGCACGAAAATCCATGTGGATTTTTAGCACGAGGCAGAGCAAGAAGCGGGCATCGCTTTCTGTGCAAGAGCGGCAGCAGGAGGGGCTGGACCTTCCTCGTGGCATTGGCGTGCTGCAGGGAAGCGCAAGAAACTGCCTTTTTTCCCCGTTTCACAACAAGCGGAGCTGCGCTGTAAACAGCATTCATCACACAGGGAGTTCCACTTAGAACTGGGTGAACACCAGAAAAATGCTGTTTACAAGTACTCCCGCGAATAAAAACCATGAGTTTATTTTGGCAGCAACAGTGATTCTCCTAGTGATTGCTGTTGGCCAACCATCGGGCAGGTACAGCAGCATTTGCTGAAATATTCATGGGACGGGGACGTGTTGCAGGCACTTGTGCAAATGCGAACTGTCTGACAAATGCTTGTGCAAATCTGTATTCACGCACGTCTGTGCAGAGAGGGGTTTGCAGGACTGCTTTGAGAGCTGGTTTTGGGTCTGGGACTCCTTGAACCAAAGTGGAGAAACTCTGCCACATGGTAGAGGCAAACGGTGGCACACACATGAGCTCACCAGGACACATATAAAAAAAAAGGGCAAATATCAAATACTTGAAATGCGGTCAGGCTGCGTGGTTTACAAGCAACCCCAAGACCTAGAAACCATTCAAGTAATTGCTGAATGTCAAACCCGTTCATAAAGCTCCTGCAGCCTTTGCAAGCAGAGGCCTGAGTTCAACAGGATTTACTCAGACACAATTAAAATTAGGCGAGTGTGTAAACGTCTTACTGAAGCAGGGCCAGGAGAGGGGACTTCAGTTGCGCAGCTAATTGAGTTTGGTGAGTGGTCGTCAAAGCTCGGCGTCCCGCGGGATCGATGTACGAAGCAGATGGGTTGGTACTGAAGGAATTAGGGACTGCGTGGCAAGGAAGAGCAGCGGCAGAGGTGGCCGGATGGGGAGGTGTGCACGTGGGCTCACGTTCAGGAGGTGGCACCCACGGCAGGGGTCCGAGAGGTGGCCGCGCAGCCGCCGGGCTGTGTGCTAAGGCTTTCTAACCCCCAGCTGCACATCCCCTGATGCAGCCGGAGACTTAACCGTGTGCTGGCTGCAGGCGATGCATCAGCATGTGAAAGCAATTGCGATGGCTGGAAAGACTTGGGTTCTGTTTTGTTTGCGTTGTTCATTTCCTACAAATGCAATTACCAAGGGATAAATTAAATTAGGTTGTAACGTTATTTTGAACATCTTTTCTGTTTTGCTTTACTTCAAATTTTCTGAGAGGCCAGTGTTTACAGTTGAAAATACAACTTGGCAGAAGTACAATCAGGAGTGAGCAACACGTACCACAAACAAAACCATTAAGACCGTTTAGTAAATTTTTGTAAAAGACAATCAAGTGTTACGGGACTAATTTCCCACTTGGTCATCATAGTCTTATGTCAACATTAACACCATTGACTTCAGCTGAGCCCTACAGGCACAAGACTTGTGTGATGGGCTGGAAAACTGGCCCAGTTTATGATTATGTATATCGTATTATTGAGAAGACAAAGAAGCAGCTCCCAGGGGTAAGCACCCTGAGGTCTCTGAAAACAGCCCTTTTCCCTCAGAAATCAAAGGCCAAGCAGCCACGTACTGGGGGCTGGAACCCGGTACCCCCAGCTACTGGTGGGGACGGCATGGCCACCAGCAATGCACTTTTTTGGCTGGATGCGTAGTTTAGGACAGGATGAACACGGGAGAATGGAAGGATGAACAGAGAGAGAGGTGCATCTTCCTCCCTGTGCACATCGCCTCCAAGCCACTAAGACCTTCTAATTACTTAATGTTTCTCCAGAATATTTAAATTATTCCTGGCAGACTAACTATTTCCCAAAGTCCCCAAACCAGTAATTTTATATATATATGTATTTGTCTATATGTGTATATATAAATATATATACTTAGAAAAGAAAAGGCAGAAGGTGTTGTAGGTTGAGCAGAGGGATTTTTACTTTTTTTCCATTTTTAGGTCTTTTAGAAGAGGAATTGTATTGGACATGCTGGGTTGGCCACTAGGATGAGTAAAACTGTTTGGGAGAGGAAAAAGTTTGTGAATATTTCAGGGTAATTACTAACAGTTAGTCCCAAGACCAGAAGAAAAAAAAAAAAAAAAAAAAAAAGAAAAGAAATAGAGAGAACAGCTTTCGCCTGTTACTGATTTCCTTTTTGGTTACAGGGGCCATTGTTTGTTTTAATGACAGGAAAAGAGAGCTGTCAGAAGACATTTGCATAGTGCAAATAGGGTCACAAATCAGAGGGAATGTGTCGATTAGTTAGCAGGGAGCAGGCAGCTATCGGTGTGCAACTGCAAGAACGGGATTTTTTTCCTGGAATTTGGTGAAAAGCTGATAGTTTTTCCACATGCCATTGAGGAGTCAAGCGAATTTCAGGGAGAAAAGTGTCCCTGCTTCCTCCTTGCAGCGGGGTCGGAAAGGCTCTCGTGAAAGCGTTGCTGTTTGTTTATTTTCATAGCTGCGTGCTTAAGATGCATTCTTTGAAAATGTAGCTGATACGTCTGTTTGTATAGACTGCGCTGCTGGTGAGTTAGACCAGGGGTTTGTGTTCATTTGGGAAAAGAGAAAGAATCCTGGCCATCAGAAATGTTTACTATATCAGGAAATGAATTCACTACTTGAGGGTTCCAGTGGACATAAAACAAAAATTAAAACAAGAGCCTTGTATAAACCCACTTTGTATTGTCTCCTCCATAAACAGCCCCATACGTGACAAAGCTCAGAGCGAGCGAGAGAGGTAGTTTTATTGGGGCATGTGGAGGGAAGTTAATTGCTGTCGTGTTTTGATTTTTTTTGCACATGTTGGTGAGTTCGAAGCGAAATCTGGTCTTCTTTTCTTCCTCCCGTTCCAGGGAGAGCTGAGCCTTCGCTGAGAAATAACACTAGGCAAAATGACTTCAAGCTGTCACCATTACACAACCTAAACTTTATTTCTTCATTAATGCATTACAGAGCAAAAAAACAATGAGAGCATTCCTCTGGAATGTGTGTTTACTGAGCACAAAATGATATGTTTACTGAAATAGCAGTTGCTGCCGGGTTACCCAGTGGGAGAGAGCTTTCTCTTTCCGCACCGGTCCGGGACCCCGGTGCCGCTCTGCTCCTCAGCCGCCGGTGCTGGAGACATCCCCCACGCAAGGAGAGGACTTTTGAGATGTGCTGGTGCGGGAGCAGGAGGATGCTCAGGTGCTGGTGGCACGTGGGCGAGGGACGGGTGCCACCGGCTCCCGAAGGCACCCGTGGGAAGGGAAGGGTCCCCCCCCCGGGACCAGGGTGGAGGCGGTGGCCGAGGATGGGTACCGCAGCTCCTGGGTATGCAGAAGCAGAGCCGGGGGAAAAAATGCCACGGGAGGAAGGGTGGGAGGGCAGGCGATGTCCTTTGTGGTCACAGCAATGAAAACATCGTTCCTGATGGCCAGGGTGTGATGGGCACGTTGCAAACACCCCGAACAAAAACAGCCAGGGGAGGGAAGAAAAGGAGTCAGGAAGACAAAGGAAAATAAAGCTGGTGATGAAGCGTCCTCCTTTCTCCCAAACGTCGAAGCAAACCGTGAGTGTTGGTGCGTGCGTACACACACAGGTGCGCACACACGTATATGCACACCTGCGCATCCAGCCTGATCAATTCAAAGGAAACAAAGGGTGTTTTTTTCTCTCTTTATTCCACCAAGATTCAGGCACCAAAAGCGGTAGTTAAGGAGCTTGTGCTCAGCACAACTGCCAAGCAGACATCAGGTTGGCTACGGCGCTGTTTGGTGTGGATATGGCTCTCCGGTGATTCATAACCAGCCCGATCGGAACAGGGTTTATCGGTGCCCCAACCAACAAAAACACAACTGCAATGTTTTCTGTTCATTCCCTTCTCCTTTAAAGAGAAATACACACACACACCAAGGAAAAACAAAACCAGTGTGCTTTCTAACCTGGTACAGCATATTACACTAATTAAGGGATGCTGTTACTCATGCATCATTCACAACCCTGCCAAAACTGGGAACAAACAGTCCCTACAATCTGGATAAGACTGTCTGAGCTGAACTTTGCAGAGCTTTCTGATCTGAAAAAGCCCAAGTAGGAAACATCCTTCCCCCTGCTAACTCCCTGCAGTTTGCAGTGCTGGGGCAGATGCTACAGCACTGATGGAGAAGCGGGACGTAGAAATGCAATTAGGGAAAAGCAAACTGCCGCCAAAGCAGATGGGCTGGCAGTAACCTGTCTGCAGGGCAGGTTTTGGGGGCTTTCAGCAGTGTTAAGCAGCCCATCCTGCCTCTACTTGATGCAAACGTGTTATCTGGGGGGGCTTGGGCCATGCAGTGTGCCTTCTTATCCTACCAAAGCTTCCTGCTGGCCAGCAGGTAAGACCTGCAACATCAGTTGTCCCAGCGCGGTCACCCCATGCTGAACCGCTGAGCTGCTTTGGGTCCTCTAGCACCACGTTCCAGACCTGATGTGTGGTTTCAGACACAGGTTTGGTCATTCACCATCCTTTAAACAAGTGATAAGGTGCAAAGCCCACCTTGCTTGTTTGCTACCTGTTTCTGCCCTCTGACGTGCATCAGCTACCAGAAATGACTGAATGTATAAAATTTTCTTAAATTCCTATCATTAACAGAGCTGTCAAAAGGGAGTTGAAGCCCCAGGTCAGAAATAATGACACAAGTCTCAAAACCATTCTCCTTTTCTTTCTTATCCGTCATCTTACATTTGGCAGCATGAGGTCTGATATTTAGTCAGAGACGGTGGGTGCAGGAGTTTATAGCAAGGTAAAATTCCCCATGGATGGAGAATAGGGCTTGTGTTTCTTCAAGAGCCCCTCTTGCTCATGTTGAAGCACTTTGCAGGTAAACCATAAATGAAAGAGAAAGCTTGGGGAAGTCTGCATGGTTATCATCTCAACAAATGTAATAAAGTCATTTTAGCAGGGGAAAAGATCCCCTAAGTGTCCCGACTCTTCATCAGGCTGCTCACTCCCAGCCACATCCACCAGCTTCAGAACGCTTTTGCCTCTGGTTGTCCTCTTCTGCCACCCAGGCCTTGTGATGCAGAAGGCCATGCTCATGCCACGTCGCTGCAGATGGAGGAGGTGACACGATGCGGCCTGGCCTACTGACAGTGTTTGTGACTGGGACAAGGATCGGGAGCTGAAACCCTTGGATATGCTTGGACTGAAAGCCACGTGTAGGGTTGCCAGGTTTGCTTATGTTTGTGTCCTGGTAGACTACCACAGCCCCTGTGACAAAAGGTTCCTGTGGTGCCCCCAAGGCTGAAGGAGCATCTTACTCATCCCATTTCCCACTTCATCAGAGAAGCAGAATCATCACAGAGTCATGCGCTGGGTCATCGCCTGCCATGGTGGGAACCTCCATGGAGACCTGGTGGAGGTTGCACCCAAGCATCACTTCCCTCCTGGGGGTAAAGCTAGGTCCTGGATGAGACACCCTTCATCCCGGTGCTGCAGTGCTGTGGGCTTTTTGGCGTCATGGTTGACGCCAAGGGGACGCCACGGCATTGCTGTCAGGAGAGCTGGGGCAACTTTTGCCCCCTGAACCCTCCTTGCTGAGGTGCAGGGGAGGAACGGCAATTCCTCCCTCTCCACGGGGCACCAGGGAGGTCCATCGAGGTGTCTCCAGACACGGCTGAGAGGGGCCAGGGAAGCGTGCTATTTGCGTACGTGCCGCATATGCGTCTCAGCACCGCGCTGAGAAGGATTGACAGGAGCTGCAGAAAGGCTGAGTAAAATTTTCCAAAATACCTAAGTGAAGTAGAAGCCTCCCGTCCTATTTTTAAAACGTGACTAAAGCACGCGAGGCCCGGAGCCTTAAAGGTACCTCTGCAGATAACTCCCATGGAGCTGGGTGGCAGGCACCTAACCGGGCTGAGCTCCTCCATTCCACCTCCCTGGTGTCGTCCCTATTGGTCTAGGGTCCCCTCCCCTCTTGGTCACACACGTTCAGCCCCAGACACCCAAGGGGATGCATCTTCTGCAAGCCCCATGCACAGGGACCCATACACCATGTCCACCAGAGGAGATTTCCTCTCTGTCTTTTCAGCCAGTCCAACCAGAGCTGCTTCATACATGGGTTTTGTTCCCAGCCACGGTTCCTCCATTCCTTTCTTCCTTCGTTTCTTTGTTGATTCAGAAGCTGCTGCCAGGTGGTCGCAGCTTCCAGCCGCTGGGACAGGCGCATTGCTCTCAGCAGACCTCAGACCTCCAGGATGGGTGGCAAGGTGACTTTAGCGGTGGCTTTTCTCATCAGCCAGTGGGCTCTGCAAACCCCAGCCAGGCTGGCTTGGCCTGAAATATCTCAGGTGGCTTCCGCAGCAATAAAATGTTGCTTGTTTATTGCTGCTGGTTATTATTGATAATGACAAACGCAAGTGGCTGCAGCAGGCAAAAGGAGAATGGCATGGCTCAGGGAGATGGGAGAAGTTAAAAAGGTCAAAAAGTAGTTATTTTAGCTGCCGGCTTTGTGCGATTTTGGAAGCAGAGGACTGTTTGCATTAGATGTAGCACGCACAGGTTTCAGCTGCAACAGCACAGTCTTCCCACTCTATGTTTTCGCAAAACTTTCTGCCTATTTGTAGCACCTCCTGCTGTATTGCTCACACCAGCCCTTGCTCAAGAAAGATACCGGAGCCATACGTCGGAGCCGTATGTCTCATCGGCACAGCAAGACTCAAGCAGAAGCTATTGCCAGAGGCAGAAATACTCTCATGGATGCAGCCAGTAGAATAGGTGGAAATTTTCCAAATTTCTTTTTGCAAAGGGAACTTTTTTCCCCATGGAGAATGTGGAGGGAATGAAGGGAAGGGTTGATAATGGCTTTTATGACACGTCCTTTCCCACTCCTAACTTCTAATTGTCTTTTCTATCTTACGATGCCTTTGTGGAGATCCGAGTCTCCTGCTGATGTCAAGGCTGGAATAGTGAGGGAAGAAATATTGTTACCCAAGCTGCGGTGCTGAAAGCTTCTTCTTGTCAGCGCTCTGATACAAATAACTGTATAGATACCAGGACATGCTCCTAGAGTTGCTGCTGTTGCGCAAGAGCCCTTCTGGCCTCCCAGCTGCTGGGGCAGGGCAGCATGCTTGACTTTCCCACGTCTCTGCCAAGCAAATCCTTCCCCTATGGACTGCAGAATGACATTAAGGGTGCTGCTTTGCAATCAGAGCAGTGCCATGGTCAGTGAGGATTGAGCAAAAGAGGAAGGTAGGAGAAGACATGTCCAGGAGAAGGATGAACTCCTGCACACCCTCCAAACACCATCCTTACGGCATGAGTTCACCTCACTTTCGGATGCCAGGATGTCTATTTTGCTTTCCTTCGAAGTTGTGAGATGCTGGTGGAGCCTTTGGGGTGATTTAGGGGCCTGCACACAAGCAGGAGAACGCAGAGCCCTGGCCTCTGAGTGCGTCTTCTGGCACCACTCACCTGCCGAACCCCTGGGGCCACTGCACATCTTTCGGGCTCCGACGGATGCATCCCTTCCCGCGTGGCGCAGCGCTGGCCCCCGTGCCAGGGAAGCCACAACAGCTCGGATGAACGCCTCTGATAAATGAGCACCCTCCCACTTCCCTGCTGCATGGAGCAGATAGCCGCAAGCCAAGGCCATTACTCAGAGTATCATCAGGTGTGTAGCTGCGTCCTGCGCGCTCCGAATTGGCAGGGAGACGACTATTGGAAGGAAGCTGCAGCCAAAAGGGCTGTGGCACCTGGCCAAATCCGCTGTCGATTTTAAAGCTGATTCTGCTTTTCCTCCAGCAGAGCAAAACAACCATATTTTTCATTTTGCAAAGGACAAAGCTCAACAGGGCTTTTTGCTTTTTTTTTTTCCTTTTGCTAGGAATTTATTGAACGATGTTACATTATTCTTCTTGCTGTCAGGAAACAGGCTGACTCCCCTCCCAAGTAGCAAAGTTTGGCTACTGAGCAATCAGGCTGCATGGGGCTTTTTGGCCACCGGTGAGGCTACTGTCTTAGCTGGTGGCCTATGGACGCCTTTCAAACACTTGGCTTCCAAGACCTTTGGCGTCGGAGTTTCCCTATCAATTGGCAGCGAGCGGGTAGCACAACTCGTGGGCCCGAAGAGAGCAGAACCCCGCAGCTGTGCGATGTCTGACGAAGCATCTGGTTTGCTTTACACTCTACATGCGCTGCATGTCATCCCGGGAGAGCGGCCCTGAGCCTCTCGGGATGCATGCTGCGTGGTCCAGGGCCATCGGGGAAGGTCCCCTGCGCCCCGTTCCCTGGGCGAGCTGAGAAATCCAAACCTCCGCTTATCCATCGTCGTCATTGTGCACCTGAGCGATCCACCGCCATCTACCCCAAAAGCCTGGTACTCGGCCATCCCCAGACATCCCATCCCTGTGCTGGAGCAGGTCTCATCAGGGGGAAACTTCTCCGGCCATGGAGAAATGGGAGAGAGCAGCAGTTTCCCCGTTTTTGCTGTTCCATTATTCATTGTTATCCACCCCTCAGGCCGCCCCGAACAATTCCTTCCCCTCCCCTCCATGTACACCCTTCAAATGGTTTTAGAATACG
>VXAA01003401.1:0-32222 GCA_013399115.1 Anseranas semipalmata | reverse complement strand
CCCTTCAAATGGTTTTAGAAAACGGCACTGAAAAAAAAAATTAAAAAAAAAAAAAAAAAGAAAAGAAACCCAAGGCATTGAAAACATTCAAATATATTGCTCGGCTCTTTCCTCCCCGCACCATTGTCTTAGGAGGGCTGGCGCAGGACCAGACTTCTTTCTTATTACCAATCTTAACTACTCCACTGGGCATCGAAAAATAAAGCCCTATAAAAGTCACTAATTAAATAAGTTCTCCCATCTGACCTAATACAAGCAACATGGGAGGTTGCACGATTTTTTTTTTTTTCTTCCCCCTCTCTTTTGTCAAGCCCACCCTTCTGATGGGGATTCGTTGTTTTGCTGGTAAGGGAGAGGGATTTCAAGGTCACAGAATGAATAAATGATGATAATGCGCGGCCGCAGGGAGGAGCGGGCACAGCAGCCGCTTGGAGAGCGAGTGAGCGTGGCGGGAGCCCGGGGGCTCGGCTGCCTCCCCCGGCCCCATCCCGGGGGGGACGAGGCTGGGGTCTCCCCTCCCCGTGGCGGCAGTGGGGGCTCTCGGCATCACTGCTATTGTTCGCCTCGCAGCAAAAAGCGTTGGGGCTCCCAGCAACGCCAGGGCAGCTCCTTCTTCAACATCATCATCATTATTTAATGATAAGGATAATAATAATGATAATAATGATAATGATAATGATAATAATAATAATAATAATAATAATAATAATTTTCCCCTTTTGCAACTCGCGGTTATCTCACACCCCTCCCTGCCTCTGCAGGGCTCCCTGGCTCTGGACTGTGCAGGGTGTGGACCTACCCAAAAGCAAGCAAGATGGAAAATTAGCGGCTGGGTTTCCTGTTATTCTTGCTAATTTCTGATGGGTTTGTGCAGTTAGGTATTTTGCTCCCTCCATTCCCACCCCCAACTTCCTTGGGCATCCATCCGCATGAGCCCACAGGTGAGATGAGTTGGGTGGTCTCAGCCTGCTGCCCCACTGGAGGGCAGGTGCTGGGTGCAGCCGTGCCCCACACCGTGGGTCCGCTCCTGACCCCCAGCCAAACCATCTCACCAGCACTGCTTTGCCCCCTTGGTTTATTTAGGGGTGAGCCCTTAAGCACAGCAGCAACCTCAGCATCGCAGAGCTGGGCCGTTGCAAGCCCATCCCCATCCATCCCTCGTCTGTTTGGGTCTGCTCCGAATCCAAAGGGAGAGAAAAGGGAAAAAGGAAGAAAATGTGAAATTCCCAATTCCAAACTGGGTCCCCAGCATGCATGTGATGTATTCAACATGACAGGCCCAGCATGGGATGCTCCATAGCCCTACCCATGGGTCTGAGGCACCGGAGCCGACGCGTAGCCCTGGATTTCCAGAGAACCAGCAAAACTGCAACACAAAAAGCATTTTACATGGGATTTTTTTTCTTTTTATTTTCTTTTCTCCCGATTCCTCACTAATAAGACCGCTTCTTGCCACAGCATCCCAAGGTTTTCGAATAACAGGAAGCTGGGGAATGTTCGTGCTTTCTCTCTCTGCAGAAAAAGAAATCTCGGAGCGTCCCTGCCCCATTTCAGGATGCTGGAGCTGTAGTGATGCACGTGGTTGGAGTGTGCACCACCAGAGGATTTCCCAAATTTCTTCCCCTTTCTTTAAAGAGGGGAACGCAGAGCCTCTGGCAGCACAGGGTGTGTAACGAAGTGAAGGCTGGGTTTGCCTGGCTGTAAAAGCTCTCGGCTGCTTCTCCTGCCTCTCCACGCTGGCAGAGTGAGGCAGCGCAGACCTCCGGGGACGCCTCCTGACTGCCCCGATTTAGCTTATTCTAGGCCATGCTGAGAATTATTACCTGGAGGGGTCTGCCTCTTCCCTCCTCACCGAGACTAGCTTTTCTTATTTTAGCTTGATGCTTTGCTTTCCTCCAACCGGGCTATTCAGTCTGCTTCTGCGCCCCGGATAGGATACAGAACCAGCTGAGATGGGGCTGTGGCAGCAAAGGTGGGAGCCTTGCCGGGGTCTTTTCCTAATAAAACCTCCCAAAATGCAGTCCCTGGAGCAAAGGTCACAAAAAGCCATGCAGCACACGCTGATCGCGGCTCCATCCTTGTTTGTCCTCTGCAAATTTGCACGATGGCCGAGCAAACCTGAGCAGCGGCACGGAGCGAGCAGGCTGGTTGCTCGATCCATAGAAAGACATCAAACGATTTGGTTTTCAGATTTTTCCAGCAAATGCCCTCTGGCTATTCACATTATGCGAGTATTCCTGCGTACTTGTTTATTAACGAGAACCCCATGGAAATGACAAACCCTAAACAAATGCAGGAGAACGTCCCTAGAACAATTAAATTTGCTTTGCACCAGCTTGTGGCCTGGAAAAACAGCCCTGAATTGGGCTCATGTCAATCTAGTCATGAGACAAGTATGTTGTGTGACTTGGCTTAAATGACCGGGCTCGTAGCTCGTTTTCCATGCAGTTGTGACCGCTTTCGGATAAGTTTCGATGCAGTTGACACATTGGGCAAGTTGCGTTATTTTTCTGTGCATCATGTGTACTCTGGAAAGGCTTCCTACCTCGTGGGTCTTGTGTTGCAGGTGTGGAGGAAAACATTGGAGATACCTGCACAGGGCCCTTAAGAGCTGGTTTCCAGAAATGAACAGCAAATAAACTGCAGAGCAAGAGTTTGTCAGGACGAGATGAGCATAAAAAGCAGCAATGATGGACGGATCTCATCTCCAAGCTTCACAAGACACCTTGGCCAAGCTGTTAGCAAGCCTCATCTAGCTTCTCACCATGCAACTGGAGGAGGAAGCCTTTTAAATTTAAATGTTCTTTATCCATTACAAATGAGATAGGTATGCACTGTCACTGATTTATTGCCCAAGCAAGTGGGATGAGGAGAGAGGCCAAGTCTTGAGCTGGAGTGCAGAGAGGAACGGTCCTGCAGCAACAGAAATGATGGTTCAATATTTCATGTGATGCTGAGCGTCACTGCAAACGGGAAGAGCTTACACAGGATCTAGTTCTCTCTGTAATGACTTTGTCTGGGCCACTGAAGTCTCTTGGTGCCACACTGCATTGCAAAAATCCCTGACAATTCCTATTTTCCTGCAGGCTACCGAATGGGAATGACTCTTGTTTTCCTGTGGGTAAAGAGTGACGGTAATTACAGGTGTTTGGGGGCTGCTCTGGGAAAAGCTCTCCTCCCTGACACACTGGGAACGTGTCATATTGCTTCTCCGACCAAGCAAGGCTGTGAATCAAAGGCTGCTTTGCTGCAGGAACACATTGTTCCAGGGGAAAAATAAAACATTTTCTTCTGAACTGAGTGCAAGGGTCCTGAGAGGACCTTATGTGCCCTAAGTTTTGAAATGCAAGGGAGCCTTCCTGGAATATCATTTGTGGAGTAGAAAGGGAGGAGCTGGGTTTTTTCTTCGCATGTCTCCCCAGCGCTGGAGGGCAGGGGCAGAAATTTCATAAAATGGCAACATAAAAATCATTTGGTCATTTGCAGATCCTTTTATTGGGAGGCATTGCCTGTTTTCTGCAACCTCTCCTGTTTAATGGTCAATGCAATGCAAAAAGCTGTTCTGGTGGGAAGCCTGGCACTGGATGAGGTTGTAGGAATTAGGGTACATGGATTAGGAACTGCTTATACAAGGTGCAGAGCCTGGGCTCTTTTGGACATTTGTCCTGCAGCCAGATCCAGCCATTCACACTGAAAATCTCTGCGTTTCTCATCACTGAACTCACCTCTGTATGCAGCTCATGACCTTGGCAGCGATGGCGGTGGGGACTCTCCACTGCTCACATCCAGGCAATGCCACCACCAGAAAGTTGGAGCTTTGTGCTTTGGAATTAAATAGGGAAGTGTTTTCTCATTGATCAGTAAAGGAAATGCTAATTGCCACGAAGCTTCAGGTAGTTTCTGCAGGAAAAAAAAATGTTGGCTTGTGATGAACGACCAGGTTTAATGGGTGGCAGGGAAAGAAAATGGATTGCAAGTATATTCTAGCTTAGCTTCTAACAACAAATCTCTAGAAACATCTTGTGTTTGGTTGATGGTTAGGGACTTTAAAAATTAAAACAACCAAGATCGGAAAGCACACAAATGTATCCCTGTGTACTGCAGTAATGTTAGAAGACATTAATACAGATCACAGAATATATGAGTGTTTTCCCATATTCACTCACACCTTGAATATACCAATTCAACTGTGCATTTACATCAAAATAATTCTGCCACTGAGGACTTGGTGAAAAGAGCTTATCTTTTTATTTTATTTTAGTTATGCTTCTTTGGAAATATCTGCATGTTTCTGTCTTGTTAGGACACTGTTAAGGAGGGAATAACCCATTATGTATTTCATTATTTTCCAGATAGAAGAGAAAATCTCCTAGGAATATTTGAAATGTAAAGGGTATTATAATACCTAAAACCAAATAGCATGAATTTTGATGATGTGTCAGCACTTGCAACTGGTAATGCTAATGGTGATTTTGGGGGGCCATTACTCAAACTACACCCCAATAGCAAATGAGAGAAGTATTTCCTTACAAGGAGTTGATCTGTTCATTTTCTAAATAATGCCACAAAATAAGGTATAGATGGATTTTTTTTTTTTTTTCACCTTTCCTTATTTGCAAAACCAAAGCTTTGGAATTACCCCTGATATTTCATAATGTCAGCCTTTGAGACAGAAATGTTGAGGCAAATCCCTATGTATTCAGAGCTGTGAGCAGCATTCGATGAGATAAAATATGCTTTATGGTAGTCTTAAAATCAGAATTACCAGGTCTAGTATGTGCTGAAATTTATGGGAATACATTAAACTACAGCAAACAGCCTCTGACAAATAATTTGCTCGTAACTCCGACTTCAGCACACATCATGGCGATGCGGTGCAAGTGGAAAGGATGCTGCTCAGCAGCAAGCGGACACTGGTTTTCAGTGCCAGACTTCAGATTTTGATTTCAACAAGGAAAATTATCTTAACCTACTTTATCCATTTTCTCTGAGAAAGAAATGCTGTTGTTTTTTCCAGAAACCCTCTTGATTTTATAAAATGTTTGAAACTTGAGAAGAGACTGGATATGCTGTGTCTCCATGAGAACTACTTCATCCTGATAGATTTAGTGGAGAATGTGTCTGTGCTCCATGAATCTTCCCCTAAGAAATAGCCGAATATATTGTTTCCAAATACTAATTCTCTCAACTTCTCAAAATCCCTTGGCACTTATTATATTCATTCCTCGCAAGCAGTAGTGAAAACAAATGTTCTTTGTGTAAACAGACTTTGACAGAATGTGGGAACCTAAATAAATATGGTTATAATATGGCATAAAAATCAACTTCAAATCTGAAGCAAACTGAAATTGCACGTGTACAGTCTTGTCATTCAACTTCAGAAAAAAAAACGATAAATATATATGGAAACATATTAAAATGGGTAAATATCAGTGCCAGTGACAATCCGAGGCTCCTAACTGCATCATTTGGTTGAAAATGTGAGTACTGTGTAAATATGCAACGTTAAGTAAAACAGTTTCTCCAAAATGTCCTTTTGCCTAAAAGATGATCTCGTATGTGTTGTTTCCCTCCAAGAAAAATGAGCATCCTCCCGGCACTGCCAGAGACGCGGGGTGTAGCTGTCCCTTCGGGTGGGCAATGACGTTGTAGGACTGATGGAAACCAAAGATATTTTGAAACGTTTACGTGGCTTAGTTAAGTTAGAAAAAAAGTCCTTACTCCAGAAAACACGACTGGCCACAAAGCCTTTCTATGAGATTGGATACCCTGGGTGGTTTTCTGAGGCATGAGGCCAAAGGCCAAAAGAGCAAAACCACCCAAAAAGTGGAATAATTACCCTTTGGGGCAATGGCTGTATGAAATGGAACTTATGAATAAAGACAAGGAAAACCCATTAAGTAATATTATTGACATGTGCCTGACGTCACCGATAGCCAACCAGCGCTCTCCACTTGTACTCCAGATTTCTGAAATCATTTCTTAATGGAATAAGGGTTTTTAATTCATAATGTCTTTCTACAGATGCTCGAGCTGCAGGTTTGCCAGCCATTCACATTCCCAGCCCGCATGATGTTAATAAATCCAAGATTTAGTCGAAGCACAGTAGTAGTCCTCTGTTATATTAGTATGCAAACAAGTTTCAGCTTCATGGAATAACATGAAATTGCCATATATCAGCACTTCTTAAGCACCTGTCCCCAGCAGTGCCAAGCCACTCTGAGAATTACAGGGGGAAGAAATGAGAGAGACCATTTTCCATGCGAGATGTATTGCTGCAGCGACAAATATACCTTTTGATTACATAGTGCAAACAGATTCCAGTGCCAATTTCAGAGGCAAAATAAAGGAAAACAGGGCTCAGACGATGCTACAAGCCTGAAAAATGTGTCTGGACCACATAAGAAAGGCATAAATGGAAGATTTGTGACTCTTGAGGTTTTTAAGTTTTAGGGTCCAAACAGCTGCTTTACTTCCTTGTTTTAATAGCAATGCAGTTTGAAGGAGAAGTGAAATCAGAGCTGAGAGAGGATCAGCTGAATAACGCAGTTGTAGGAGCAAAGCTGGATACCTGCTTAAGGGAGGGTGAAAGGGTGGTTGTGATGGAGCAGTCCTGAAGCCAGGCAGTATCTCCCCTCCAAAAGCCCCTCGTCACCTGTGTTGCAACATAGACTCAGTTCCTATAGGGCTGGGTGTGAAGAAGACATAATTCTAGGGCAAGGTGCACCAGCAAGGTGTGCTCCGAGCTGTCTAAGCTTAGGGAGAAAATGAAGTCCTCTCTCTTTGTAGGTACATTGAGGTGTGAAGATGCTGATTTCTCTAGAGTTGATCCTTCCTTTGGATTATTTTTTTTTGCATCATTATGACTTTGCAGCTTTAACCATGGTTATCCTCACTGCTCAGGGCAAATCTGCGTTTGCCCACTTTAAGGAAGTTGACCCCACTTTTGAGAAGCGACATAATATTTTGATGGGTAAGGAACAGGCAATTTGTAACCCCAAAATTCAAATATTAATAATAGCTAAAAGAGGGACTTTAGAAAATTCCTGGGTGTTAATCATGTTAATCTTCTGAAGGTGTTTTGAATGAAGAACAATTGTACATCTGCTGGGTGAGTGGTACTGGAGAGATTTTCTATATGTTGGGATGGACAGTCAATCACTAATGCCATTTCTGAGACCTCACATGCCTGCAAATGCTTTTATGCTATAACCTTCCTTGTACATATGCTGTACCCATACTAGCACGTGCCCTCACGTTCTTTCCATGTCCCTTTGCTCACTGAACCAGGCTGCACTATGCGAAGATGCTGCCTTACACCAGCCAAGCAAATGCCAACACTAGCCCTTCATCCCAAGACCCTTTACCTTGCTGGGGCTGCATGGTGAAGCACGGCCACTGCTCGCCTGTTGGTACCCCAAAACGATGCTTTCCAGGGGTTTTGTGGGCAGGAAGGGCACACTGAGGCAGGAGGCCAGGGCTGCCCACAAAGGTGGGGAAAGCCAGCTCTTGGTCCACCCCATGGCAGGAGGTGGACTTGTTTATCAGCACAGTTTGCCTGGTGCCACTCCTTTTCATTTTAGACTGAGTCAACCCTCCAGGCACCAATGAATGTGCTCTTGTAAACAAACACCATGGGTTGGTTTGTTTTTTTGCTGGTGCTGCTGTTGGGTGTTTTCTTTCTTGTCCGGCTAAAACAGCTTTCCCTTCAGAGAGCAAGGCAAAGTAACCTTCGCAGCCTCTTGAGCAACCTTTAAATGGTCCCTGTTGGGATGGGAGCCTTTGCTCTCCTGGTGAAAGAGGCAGGACGGTGGGCAGCAAACAGCTCAAGGGCAGCAGAAGCAGCGTGGCACGGGTAGGAGGGCTGCACCCCATTCCTTTTCTCCCAAACAACAAATGCTGAGCCCAGTTCGGGACCCCATCCAGTGAGGATGCCTACTGCAGCACTGGATGGTGTGCCAGCACTGACAGTGCTCAAAGGAAGGCAAAGGTTTCACAGAGAGCAGAAGAGCACAAGGTGCATTTAAAATATAAAGAGAGGCTCAAAACTCTTCCTTGACCTCACCATCCTCCATGGGATGTGGGGAGAGATGTGGCAGAGATGGACAGCAGGCCCCACAGTGTCTCTTTTGCATTCCTCCTCTGTTTTCCTCATTTATTTATTTATTTATTTTTATCCTGCTCCTTTCAAGCTTGTTTAGCTCCAGTCACAATGACAGCTTCCTGTTGTCCTGATTGAACATTACCAGTTGGCAGCACAGCATATCCCGCCAGCTAGGGACCAGTTACCTCTGGAACCTACTGATGGCTGCTGAAGGATGCAGTGTCCCCTTTCCCTGCCCTTGCCACCAAAGGGAATAGGATGCCTCTGGCAGCAACACTGATGTAGGTCTTGGTTGTCCCATTTTCTCTGCTCCTGCCCCCTCTGCCAGCCCTGCCTGTTGCTTGGGTGGTGGGAGCTGCTCCGCTCCCTGTGGGAAGGAAATCTGACTTTTTTCCAAAACGCCTACAAACACCCTCTGTTTGTCTGGCCACAGCAGCAAACGGGCAGCAGTGGGACCTTCTCTAAAGTCAGAGGGGATTCTGCCTCTGCACATCACAGTTTGGACATTGAACGTTATGAAATGAGGATGACTAAACCGTTCTCACAGGGATATTTCCTAAGGATGCTGCCGGCCTTCCCTTGGGTGAAGATGCTCCCATGGGTTTGTGTCATTCATGTCTTAAGTGGAGCCACTTCAGTGTTGTTAACTGTAAAAAGCATATTTTCTGAGCTTACCACAATAGCCCAGCCACAAACAGGGAGTTTTGGTAAAGAAGAAATTACACTTCACTTTAGGATCGGCCGGCAAAGTTTCTTTGCCACCAGCTTTTCTCTCTTTATTATTTTCCCCTTGAAACTGCTAGAGACCAGTAACCCCAGTTCATGCGGCGTGGCATCAGCGGACTCCTTCTCACGATGCATCTAGCAAGCTTGCAGTTGTGGGGCCACGCTACATCCCAGCACAGCTAGGTGATGAGCCTTGGGGACACAGAGACAAGCAAACTGTGTCCCTCCCCTGTGCCTCACCTCTTCTACCTCTGCAAGACACAGAAGTTGAAAGTTAAGCTTTTGAGTTACCAGTAATTTCCACTTTGGTGTGTTATTGTCTTTCCTGTAGTGCTTTTATAAGCTTGTTTATAAGACAATAGACAATGGGAGAAGTTGCTGAGGCTCCCAGTGGACACATGTTGACAATAAACCCGTGTAACAGAGGTCAAGTGTGTGTTCGCAGAATAGCAGAGGGCAACACTGCCTGAGGAACACAACACTGCAAATGAGCTGATACAGAAGAGATGTCTTATTGTCCAAACCATTGAGTCAGCTTGGCCAAAAAAGATGAATTTTCCAGAAGACCTGATCTCTTTACTTACAGCAAGGATATGACAACATGTCTCTTCCATTGGTAATGCTTATGTCTATGCGAAGGTCCCTGTAGTCATAGATATAAAGCTACTTAAAATGGTTTCAAGTGTAAAGAGGCAACACCACCCTGAATGTCATGTTCTTGACCAGGTGCCCCCGTCGGTGGAAAGCCTTTCTCTCCGAGCGAGACACAAGAGTGAGTCAGACAGCAGTTTCATGTGGGTGGGGTGGCTCTGCGCAGTAATGGGGGGAGGGAAGGAATTATAAAATGCTATGTCCTATTTTTAGGAAGCTGTAACTTAGCTTTACTTTTCCCTCGTATGAAGTCTCCTTGGGCAGGAAAGCATTTTTAACACATGGTTTGCAAAAAGTAAAAAATAAAATAAAAATTAATGACCAAGTGGAGTTTTCCTCTTTCACTGGTCACTTTTCCACTTCTTGTGGGAGCCAAAAAAGAATTGAAAGCTTCTTTTCTCATGTGTGTTTGCAGATGTATTGATCATGCTCTGATGGCTAGAAGATGACAGATTGACTGATGGAAAAGGACAACCCCACCGTCATTTGAGCTGAAGGTGAGCTGCTGGCACACAGGCCACTGGGGTTGGGTTTAGGATTTGAAAGATAGCACACCAAGTTCCCCTTGATACTACAGGAGCTGCATTGACTACTAGAGGCATGAATGACAATGTGAGCATGTACATAAGCCCCTTGGGTTGACAGGAAGATTTGCACAGGCTCCAGAAGCATTTTTGCAAACAAAAACTGTCTTCTTGAAAAAACATGTGTATCACTCCACAGAAAATACACCCAACCTACAAAGTGATCCAAGAAAGGCTGTGAGACAGCCCGAGTCTCCTCAGTGCACCGTCTCCACAGCAGCAGAGAGGCGAGGTTGCTATCACGCAATGGCAACAATTGTCCTGTGTTTAATGCCTATTTTTACTCTTGCCTCCACTTTTCCTGGCACGCAAGGAGCTGGAAGCAAAGGCACCGCACCCTGGAGTGGTGGGGGATATTATGGCGGGAGTGCAGTGCCAAGGTTAAGGTTAGATCCTAGGCTCCCCTTGATTGGCGTCGCAACAATTTTATGACCAACTTTGTCATATGAATACCCAAAGCTCTGGGCCAAGAGACAGTTGTTTTTTTTTTTTTTGTTTGTTTGTTTGTTTGTTTGTTTCTTTTTTGTTTTTCATTTTGGAGCCCATTAGTAGCAGCCAGCAGTGGAGGCAGGAAGCAGCTGCTCTGTAAAGATCATGTTGGTGGGCTAAATACATTTCCTTTTGCAGAATACCATGCCACCAAAGCCAGTGGAATCATTTAAAGACCCTGAGACACCCAAATGGTGACCCCATGGACAAGTTAATGGGAGACTTTCCAGTAGGGCAGACCCACCATGCTGTTGGACAGCTGTGCCCCACCTGCCTTGCAGACTGGGCCTCCAGTTCAAGCGGGCGTAGACTGGGGTGTGGTGGGTGGGAGGGTTGATGGCACCTAGCAGAAACACTGGGCATCTAGTGCTTCCAACCAAGCCAGCGATTTGAAAGTTTCCCAACCACAATATTGATTCTTCTTGGTTACTGAACTTCTGCAGCCAAACTCACAGC
This sequence comes from Anseranas semipalmata, assembly GCA_013399115.1. NCBI lineage: Eukaryota > Metazoa > Chordata > Aves > Anseriformes > Anseranatidae > Anseranas > Anseranas semipalmata. The sequence continues at coordinate 21,212 of VXAA01003401.1, read as the reverse complement.
TCACCCATCCAGCCCAGTGCATTGACGTCTTCACAGTGACTGGCTCATTTTGAGCAAAGTTCCTTGAGGGTTTGTTTTTTATTATTTTCATCTGTCTGGCCTAGAATATATAGGAGCTAAGATAATTAATGGGTATCCCTGGAAAGAGACACTTATTCATGGAAATCCTCTTCCACCTTCATGAATTCCTTTGCTAGCTGTAGGTTTTGCCTTAGGAATGGAAACTAGCAATAAGAATCATGACCAAAATACTACTTTTCTGGTATACCAACACACTCTTGAAGGCCTTGCTCAAAGAACTATTGATTTTGCTCTTTTAAATGATGTGCATGATGGCTTGATGGACACGTTCACTTTCTTGAAGTCTTCACTGTCCAGTCACAGAAGGACCTTCTCCACTTATGTGCAAAACCATTTTAATGCCATGCAGTCTAGTACTACCAGATAGTTGATGATTCTTCATATCTTTCCTAGTTTCTGTGTCAAAATATTCAAGAGAAAGAAAATTCTAGAAGAATAGGAAAAATACTGTGTTAGAAGCTCAAACAAAGCAAACAAATAAGAGTAGAAAGTAAAAATCTGAAGTCACAAAAATTTGAAGATCTAAGACACTCTCTTCCATAGCAGATATCCAACTTCATGTTGCCTGAGTTGTAAATTATCTTAAGATATTTCTTCAAAATAGGTAGTAATGAAAATATTTGACAGGTATTTAGACATTTATAATTAAATGAGTTTGGAATTTCTTTGCAACCATCTTGGAGGGGGAGCAAAGTCAACCGTGTATCTTCATCTTCAGCTACAAGCAAACATTACAGTGCATTCACAGATCTCTCATCTCTTTTCTAAAAGGGGCTGCAGAGACATTTTTATTTCTGGGACACTACTATGTACAGCAGGTGTCCCTCCAAAGCTGACGATTTAGTTGCCTCATTCATTTAATTGTTGTGTAAATAGGAAAAGCAAAATCTTCCTTTACTCCATCAATGCCTTACAAATTTGCTCAGGAAAATTTGTAATGTATGAGGCAGCAGCAGTCCCATATTAACTTGCAGACTCCAGACATTATGCAACCCGAAGCTTTCCTAATTATGCTGTCCTAAACAATTCCTGCCTGCACTTGCACATCCTCACACTCTTACAAGTGTGTGTAAAATCCAGGGTGATTTAACCTTTGTGTTATCAAAATGGAATGCTTTATTTGCAGTCATTTAGGAAAAAAAAATGTAGTTTCTAATCTTAGCAAGGCAATTCATTCAAACCCAGATCACAGAGCTTTGACATTTGGCCTCTTGAAGAGGCAAAGGGACGCGATGATGCTGGACACCTTGCTGAAAACCACCCTTGTCCACCACTAGACATGTCACCCCCCCAAGATAAGGTGGGGGTTTGGAGGGGGGGACACTCATCAGTGACCAGCAACTGCATCTTCAAGTGTCTATTTGAATTTTACTCAAGAAAATACAGTCATTGGCTTGCTCAGCTTTAATGCTGCAAGTGCAAGTGCTGCAAGTGTGTGAACTGAAATGTCTGTCTCCCAATTCAGTCTGCTAAAAATGACTCTTTTTTTAGTGTAGCTTGGTTTAGTTGCACCCATCTCCGGCAGATTATTGTCCCAAACTTGCCATATCCAGTCATGATAAGGAGACCCCCCAGCATTTTAGACTATGCTGCTTCTCTTCCCTTCCCCATTAGATGTAGAGCAAGAGGAAGAAGTGAGGAAGAGGATGGGTAAACCTTTCTTGCAGTGACCAGGCAGACCAGAAGTATTATTTCCTGAGAAGTTTTACAGCTGCTTTGAGCCTCCTAACTTCTGACCTAAGCTGGTTCTGCATTGTCTGTCATGGGACTAGCAAAACTTTGGTTTAAGCAGATTCTTCTTCCAGGAAGTTGAGCTGGCAACAGGGTTTCCACAGATGGAAACTGGAATACTTCGTGGTCCACGAGCTGTGAGATATTTGGATGAACTGGTTCTTACTGGTTCTCTTGCAGCTGCCTCAAAATCATCTACTTGCCTGGTGTTGCCTACTTGCCCTTCAGCTGAAGACATCAGCCCCTCTGTTCTGTCCTTACCTGCATCTCACCATAGTCTGTTGGAAGTTGTTATCTTTTTTGCTCTGCTGTCTGAACTGCTTGGGCGGTTGCTTTCTCAGCCACTTTCAGTTCGTTGCCAACCAATCTGGAGGGGCAGCATCTTGCAGCAGGAGAGTGGTTGAAGATAGTAAGCTGTCCAGCTGGCTCAGTTGCTTTTGGAAGATGTGTGATCAAGCCGTAAATAGAACCATTTCCTGCGCTTTTCTTCCCAGACTTTATCTTGTTTATTCATGTGAATGGTACCTGGGGAATAGCTGAGTCTGGCCTTGTTTTTAATTTGCCTGTATTTCAGCAGCGTCATGTCATTACATTGGTGCAATACCAGATTTGGAGGAAATTCATCTGGATGACCTGTTCTTGATAGCCCTTTAACTATGGCCAGATGGAGCGTGAGCCGCCTGTGGCCACACATTGCATGGCGAGGAACACATGTTAGCATGTACAGCCGGGAAGACGTCAGAGCTCTTATCACAGCACGCTTGATAGATGCTTTTACTCCACAAAGCACAAGCCAGAGCAACTAGCTGAAAAGGTATAGGGTGTTTCTTGATGGTGTCTAACACCGTGGGCAGGTAAGGAGCTGCTCAGTGCCTCCTTCCTTCCAGAGAGGTATGGGGATGCTAGGTGGAGCGTCAAGGAACCTCAGGTCAAGCAGAAGAGATGCAAGCATAACCTGTATACAGCAGCGGGTGCAGTGTGCCTGCCTGTTCATGGGGTTTCCACTCTGCTCTCTTGTCCCCAGTCAGTCAGTGTGGCTTTGGAAAACTGCATTTCACTGGGCCAATTCCCAGTGTGTCACCCATAACACTGCAACATGCAGAAACACTTACTAACATGCAGTGCTAAGCCATCCGCTTTGTTAACATCTTTCCTGCAAGGATCTCAAAACACTTAAAACAGGGAAATGTTTCTCTGTTTTTACCAAAGGACTATGTAGTGCCAAAGGATAAAGTGATCTTCACAGGAACGCTTTCAAACCAAGCTTGCTGACTGCCTTTCCAAGAGCTGTTAAAGAATAGCACTTTCATCCATCAGCCCTGACCAGTTCTGATTCTTGTGGCCACCAAACTTTTTTCCAGCTTCCCTCTCTCCACGTATCACCAAGGACCCTCCACTTTAGGACTTGGGAGGGAACTGCCCTAACTCATGACTTCTTTTGAGGGTTTAATCCCTTTGTATCACCACCAACCTCAGGCTGACCCACCTCAGGAGATGTAAGTTGGTGCAAGGAGAGGGTCAAGCGTCACCAAATATGTGGCTGGGGCAATCCAAAGAGCCTAAGGACAGCTGCTGCCTGCTTTTGGGGAGTGCGGGGGCAATGGCATGCTTGGGGCTGCCAAAGGGCTCACCAGCATCAGGGACCACAGGGGGGTCTCCTCCTCCACCTGAGGCCAGAGACACAGGGTTGGAAACAGGTTGGCTGGTGTCCACATGGGCTGAGGAACAAGGTGAGCACCTTGGGCACCTTGTTTCCCATTTCATTACCCCCTATGACATAGAACATCTTTAAAGAATATCTTGATTTTTCACCCCTATTTAACAAAGAAAGAACATGTCCTGCAGCATGGAGGGGGAGAGGGGTTTAGCTGATGCTCAGCCACTCCAGCTATGTGCTTGGCTCAACACCCCTTGCAGCTTTATGTGAGCTCCAGTGCCTGAAGGTCTCCCGCAGCTGGGCCCATTGCAGCAGTATGTCCCAGGTGATCATAGCACAACGAAACTTCGCTTTCTAGGATTAAACTCCAGGATTTCCCCGCTCCTAAGCGAGTTCCAGCTCTCCGGAGTTAACAGCAACTTGGCCAGATCCTGCTTTCAATTACATGCAGATGTAAAAGGCAGGGTAAATGCAGCGCTCTGCTATTCCCTCCGGGCCAAGCTGCTCGGTTGAATGCTGGGCCTTCTCACCTGCTGGGAGGCTGGAGGGATCCCCCCAAAACGGCGGGGGTGTCCCGCTCCCCGGCGTCACCGTGGGACGTCGCGCGCCTCCATGCTGTCTGGCTCCTCCATGGCTGGGAAAGGGTTTGGATGCGATTCATTCATTGCAGTCAAAACCCAACAAGTACTGGAAGAAAGTTCAAATGTATGTGAAATAACTTGTCCAAAAAGCTGGCAAAGGCAGCTTATTTTTCCTGTCTTACAAGAAGTTATGCAATCAAGTGATTAATTACCCATGGCACGGTCTGAGGGGTGAAAGATTAATATTCCTGGAGACTGCTGCTGTTGACCTTGTGTTATACCCGGGATGGGAATAGCCCGAGCTTCCCAGCAGAATAAACCTTGCCCAATGGTGAGACTATCTTCTCCATAGTTGAGTGAAGAGGTTAAAGTTTTGTTTTTCTTCCCAATTCTGTCCCTCTGGCAGGAAATGGTACCATCAAAAGACTCCCACCCATCTCCTGGATAAAAAGGAAGTTAAAGTCTTTTATAATTCAAGGGCTCTGCCTCACGCAGCCGCGGCCGTGCAGCAGGAGCCCAGCCTTGGACTCGTGCGTCGGTGGGAAATGACTGAGCAGCGGTGCATGTGTTAACCGGCGGGACGCAAGCTGCGAAACCATCTCAGCTGGTTGTAGTTAGCCCCAGGGAGTGAACCTCAAATTCAATCACAATTTCAAATGACAGTTCTTGCCTGCTCATTAGTGCACATTGTAATATTATTTCTTTCCTGGGGAAAAAAACCATTTCCCGGGATGCGACAGAATTATTAATTCTGCATGCGGTTGCGGTACTCACTCATTCGTTCAGCTCGTCACACGGAGCTGAGGGGTACCCCATTTCTGCGGCACAGGAGGATATGCTTTCTCAAGACCCAAGCACATTGTTCACCCTACCTTTTTTTTAACACAAGTCCATTTGCAGCAATGATTTTCTGCCGAAAATTCTGCACTGGCTTGTTGTCACTAACGTCAGCTTAGACCAAAGGTTATATGGTATTTTTGTTAAAAGATTGCTTTTCAGTAGTTTTTAACTTTTCCAAACTAAGTGTTCAATTCAAGAAGAACTTACTTTCCAAGGGAAGGGTGCAGAAAACTTTCAGTCATTTTAGTCAATGAAAGTGTAAGGAATAATGCATAGCTTTCCCTATATTTCCTTGCCCATTTTGTTATTTAGCTCCTACTCCATTCTTTGGAGCTTATCTTAGCATATCCTACCCCTCACGGGTGATTTTGCAGCCTCAAGTACTCTTTTAAAGAGAGAAAAAAAGAAGCCCATTATTCAATTTTAAGCTATACTCTATATAGGAAGAGGGAGTAGAAGAAAGGGCTTGTGCAATTTTTCTTTCTCAAGTAGTGGTTTCCATCAAAGTGACTTGGCATGTGAAAGTTCCTAATGAAGGAGAGAACCAAACATAAGAAAGGAAACCAGGAAAAATGGGGTGGGGGACGAGGGGTTACTTCATGTACAATAAATAAAACCTCCTGTAATCTTCAGTCTTGTGAAAAGGTCCATAGTGCTGGTGCCAAATAACTCCTCGCAGCTGGAACATTGGATGGCAGTGAGGCTGCCGAGGCCGGTGGCACCTCTCTGCTGAAATGGATGGAAAGGACAAGACTGCTAAAATGGTGAGAAGGGCTTGGGAATGGCCTGTGTTAATAGCATTCAAAAATGCTGCAACAGGCCTCTGTGTGAGGTGGAGCTCACAGCTCCTCGCATAGTCATTGTTGGCATTGGCCACATGACTAGTGTCTGAGACCAGCCTGGAAGAGCTCTGGCACCTCATGTGCTCCTGGACCTCTTGTCAGAGTCTTGGGTTCAGAATAGCTGAGGCTGGAAGACACCTCATGAGATCATATATTCCAAATCCCAAGCTCAAGCAGGGTCAGCAGGACCAGGTCGTGCAGCTCCCTGTCCAGTTGGGTTTTGAGTATCTCCAAGAGTGGAGACTCCACCGCCTCTCTGCAACCTGTGTCAGTGTTCAACCACCCTTACAGCGCAAATGGATTTTTTTAATATTTGAATCGAATTTCCTTTCTTTCCAGTTGTGCCCACTACCTGTCATCCTGCCACTGGGCATCACTGAGAAGAGTCTGACTCCATCTTCCCTTCACCCAGTAAGGTGTTCATGCATAATGATAAGATCATCCCTGAGCCTTTTCTTCTTCAGGTTGAACAGTCTCAGCTCTCTCAGCCTCTCCTCATATGACAGATATTGCCATCGCTTAATCATCTTTCTGGGTCATTCCAGCACACCTATGTTTTGTACTGGGGCACCCAGATCTGGACCCAGCTCTCCAGAGCCAAGGAGAGGGGAAGGATCACCTCCCTCAACCTGCTGTCAATGCTCTTCCTAATGCAGCCCAGGATGCTGTTGGCCTTCTTTGCTGTAAGGACCCATTGCCGGCTCACAGTCAGCTCATTGTCCACCAGGTCCTTCTGCATTCTAGTCAGCCAGTTGGCCCCAAGCTCATACTGGTGCCTGGGGTTATTCCTACCCAGGCAAAGGGCATAGTGTTTCCCTTTGAACTTTGTGGGGTTCCTGTTGGCCCATACCTCCAGCCTGCTGAGGTCCCTCTGAATGGCACCACAGCCATCTGCTCTATTAACCATTCCTCCCAGTGTTGTATCACCAGCAAATTTGCTGAGGGTGTCCTCAGTCCCATCATCCGGGTTATTAATGAAGATGTCAAAGAGTTCTGGCGCCAGTATCAACCCCTGGGGTACACCACTACTGAATGGTCTCCAGATGGGCTTCATGCTACTGATCACAACCATTTGAGCTCAGTAGTTCAGCCAGCTTTCAAGCCACCTCACTGTTCATTTGTCATCTATATTTCATCAGCTCGTCTATGAGGATGCTATGGCAGACAGTGTTGAAAGCCTTGCTAAAGCTGGCATAAACAACATTTACTGCTCTCCCCTCATCCACCAAGCCAGCCGTCTCATTTTAGAAGGCTATCGTGATGGTGAGGCTTGATTTTAGCATATCAGGTTTACCAGAGTGTAAGGTTTTGAGAAATTGGAGAAAGGGAACCGCACCTCATCTCCCTCAGGCCTTGGTTTTCATAACAGTTGGAGGGAAATTAGTGTTTGAGCTTTTGTTGTAACTAAGAATGCCCATCTCCCTTTTGGGGAGTTATGTATGAAAGGCAGAACTTACTGTAAAAGCTTAGTTACGTGTGCTAGAATTTTAGTCTCTGCTTTGGCATGAACTTAGAAAAATAATAATCATTTAAAAATAAACCTAGCTATTGTATTTAACCTTGGCCCGTGCAGCCAGTGATATTTTGCGAGACGTTCCAGCTATCCACAGATTCTTTTCACCGAAGCTTCCCTTCAGGAAACAAAATAAATTAATGATACAAACAGGAAGCAGCTGTCTTTTCCTAAATAATAATTAAAATGGGGTCCCCTTAGAGGAGGGGGGAATAAAGGGGAGGGAAAAGACCTGAAAAATTGTCGGTTTAACTTTGAGCAGCCTTCAGAGGACAGGCTTAGAATAGCGACACAAGCTGTGAGGCTGGCAGGACTTATTTTCTTACGAGCCGTTTTTGGATTTGAAAAAAAGAAAAGGTCTGTGAGAGGGGCAGATGAGCAAGACAAAGGAATGTTGCTCTCTCAAGGCACATGAGCTCTCCTCCTTCAGTAGTATTCACATGGAAAGAAACATTAATCATCGTAATCATTGATGCTGTTCTTCAGTGGCTTTCATCTGCTATCAGTAATCACTAGGAAATTCCAGGGTGTTCCTGATGGCTTTTTTTTTTTTTTTTTTGTCTTTGTCCCAGACTGTTGACTTGACATAGTTGCTTGAAATTCCACTTTAAGACGGAAGAAGGACAAGAGAGCTGGGAACTCTCGGCTCCTTCCAGCCAGCAGGGAGGAGGAGGTGGTGGCAGTGCGTGTGGCACCAGGCAGGGGTTCCCGCTGTGGCCCCGGGGCTTGGGCCACTCAGGTCTCCCAAGAGGTGGAGGAGCCTTGCCCCCAGGGCTTAGCGCCTCAGCCTGTGGGTGACCACAAAAACGCATTGGTCACAGGCGAGGAAACCAGGGGAGATAACCCAGGCCAGCTAAAGCCACAAGCAGCACAAGAGCTGGGACATTTTATCTTTTGTTAGGACTGGCTGAAGCAGTAAGTTGATACAGAGTGGCGGTGCATTTCATAGCAGCATGAAATCACATTTTATTAAAAGCCACAGTTTTGAGTTTGCTGCCTCTCAGGAGATGATGCCAATATGTAAATGTACGACATGGCCCTGAGAAGACTTGGGATGCTCCCGCAAACTGTCTTCTACCATTTGCTTGCATAGCCTTTACCTGTGGTACGAGGTAACTGGTGCCACCAACCATAACATGAACAGCTTAAAGGAAGGTTTTTATGACTGCAATCTGAGAACCTATGCAGAAAAACCTGTGCCATAAGGCCCAATGGGTTAGCCAGTGCCACCTCCCAGAATATAGAACCGGTGGGATAAACAAGGTTTGTGTTTAATTTGTGAGATTGCAAGACTCTACTTGGCAAGAAAAGAGCCTCCTGTCAGCCCCGAAACATACCACTGAGTTGCTAAATGTGGTAGGGATTTACAGGTGGAAAAAGAGATGGCAGAAAAACTGGTGACAAGCCTTATGACTCCTTCTGGTATTTGAAGGAAGCATTAGAATATCAGAGAGATTAATTTCTATATTTTTACAGGTATGGAAACTCCAGGATGACCTTATGGCATACACTCTTGCCCATGAATCAGTTTTGTACCAATTTTGACTTAAAATTTTCTAGAATTTTCTAGAATTGATTGTTTTTAACATAGAAAGGTAATAAGGCATCCAGACCTGAAGAAGTTTTGGCATGGTCCCTTTCCTCTGCACTCAGTGCCCCTATTACCTTTCTTCCCTCTTTTTCTTGTTATATCTTTTCCTAAAAACTCAAGTTGGCATCCTCTGAGTGAAACAAGCAGTAATACATTTCATTTTGAACTGGACACAGCCGTCTCCTGCCAGCCCTATACCCGTAGCTCTAAAGGGGCAGTGCTAATCTAGTGGAAAAGATGCAAAGGCTCTTTTAGCAGCACAGGGCTTAGAAGTTTGAGAAAGTTCGGACAGGACTGTCCGAGACACTTAGCAACCTTCAGCGGGTCACAGACTTTTTTTACAAGTTTTATCTTGAGTTACCCTTAGATAAGGATGCTGTCTTCACAGTCACCATGGAAATTCCCATCCATGTCCTCTGTGTGAGAGGGAAACGTGTTATGGGTCTCTGAAGGAAAACAAAACATTTCAATACGAGGATTTTGCAATGTGTGTGCATTCCCTACTGGAAGCACAGTTTTGTCCTTGGCTATATTTGTCTGTTGTCACCCACGATCTTTGCTGTAATATCCATTAGTAGATAAGATGTAGAGTCTGCAGCCTTCCTACCATGAGGCACAGTGGAAGAATAACACAAGCCAGGGTGTTCTCCATCTGATGGTCAGAAAATATCCAGGAGAGATGATGAATTCTGGACAAGCACAGATATTAAGACAGAAAACTTCAAGAACAACAAAAGAAGGAGTTAATATTTCTCCAGTGCCACAGAAGCACTTCCATGGGGTCCCAAGAACCCAAGCAGATGGCAATGTGGATGTTACCTTTGGTTTTGCATGCACTCACTGCGCTATAAGGAGCAAAACCACCAGGGTTGCTTGTAGTGTTAAACTTGAAGTTAATGTGCATGACTTTGCAGGATCCAGCCTTGCTGAAATGCAAGACCAATAGACATCCTTCACTTAGCATAACTTACCTTCCCAAAAGAAGATGGAACAGCAGTAAAATTTGGAGAAAATCGGTTTTAATTGACATTTAGGCTAGCCAAGCGCAAAAGAAGGAGGCAAAAAAAGGAGACATATGTCATTTGAGGCTTCTTGGCTCCTGACAGTACACGTGCCCTCATTTTTAGTTCAAACTACATTAATCTATTAAGGTACAGGAAACCTAATTTAATATCTGACTCTTCTTGGGCAGACACTGGAATACCGAAAAAGGCAGCTAGGTCTTTATCACAATGTACAATTCAAGGGAAGTGAGAGAGGTATTATTCATGTGGGTGTGACGTGATGGTCGTGCTAATTCATTCTTGCACTCCAAAGCCCTCCCTGTACTTCCTAAACCTTGCAGCACTCGGGGCCGCCTTTACAAGGGTCCTTATTTGGTGAAGAGGACATATTTTGGCCAACCCTTTTTCCTCCCTGCCACAAGTTATTGTTGTGGAAATGGCTCACAGAGGGCTTTTTCTTTCTTTTTTTTTTTTTTTTTCCCCTTAAAGACTAGGCTCCCTGTGGCTAAGAATAGCTTCTGCGGTTATGTGAGCAGCAACTAAAAGTAAAAAGACTATCAACAATGTGAATGCCACCGGAGGCAAAAATCCCACTCCACCCGTCGCGACAGCAATCCACTTCTGGAGATCTTCAGGTGGCGCTTAGCTAATTTTGCAGCTTCCTCCGTGGGACCCACAGTGGGTGTGACAAAAGGGATAGCAAAGCGAGGGCAAGCATCCTGCATCAAGTAATGCCTCAGTCATGCTGATGATCAGAGATCGCCAGCCCCACAGAACTTTGAACTTTGACAGAGCTAGGTGCTCTGTTCCATAAGAGATGGCTTGCTATGAAGTACCCAAAATCTTCAACTGATGGATATTTCAGAAGGTAGCTCTTGGTGTAGCTGTGCGTGCTTTGCCCTCTAACTGTTTGGAGGAGAGAACAGCTCTGGGTATAAATCTTTCCTTCTTTTCTTTCTGTTTTTTTTTTCCAGAGTTTTTTCCTCATTCACTTTCGGGGGGCACTGGCATCCCGATAGCTCTTGGTTTTCAGCAGTTTCTCAAAGTCAGAGTGAGAGACCCAGGACAGGAGATGTCAAAAGACCAGCTGGAAAGATGTGAAGGGAAGGCTAACAAGGCTGCTCAGTTGTTATTCAGAGACTCATCTTTCAAATGCAGTTTTCCAGGGAAGAGAGGGCTGAGAAAGGCTCTAACTGTTATCGCTACAAATAAACCCTTTAAAACACATCCCCACTAGGATGAATAAAGTCCCACGTGCTTGAGTTTGCTGGAAAGCCAAAGCAGTTCATTTGAGATCCATGCTGTCTCGGCGGCTTCAAGATTTTCTTGCACAGATGCCAATAGGGATTCAGGAACAAAGTGGGCAAACTGGTGACTAAAGCAGAATTATAATTTAATGCAAACAGCTGGGTTCACAGCAGTTTCAGCATGGTCTGCTGGAGTGGGAACAAAGGGGACGACAACAATGCAAGAGGGGTGGCAATGTCTGAAACCAATATTATTGCCAAACATTTGATAACATCAGCCCCCTAGAGTGATGAACTACTTGGGAATGATGCATAAGGCAGGCAACACAAATCTCAAAATGTCCAGCAAATTTTGTCTACCACCAGTGAGCATCTCAAGCTGCTCATTCAACTGTGACCTGAAAAAGGGTGGGCTCAGTGTCTGAGCTGCAGTGGATGTAGAGTGGGTGAGGATGCTTGAAGATGTTGACATTTTGGAGGTGATCATGCAAGAACAGGATAAAGCCATCCCCCATGAACATGAAGGTACCTAAGGACATAAAAACAGCTACAGTAGGTCAGACCAAAGGTCTACCTAACTTAACATCCGGCCCCCAACAGAGCCCATGAGTGGAAGCCTAGGGAGAAGTAAGAACAAGGGCAAACATATACAATACTTCCCCTCAGTGCTCTCCCAGCCTCCAACTATTTTCAGCTCAGGAACTTCCTGAGCCAGATATGGTTTCTATGTATTTAGTAACTCTCAGTGGATTTCTTTTCCGTGAACTCGCCTTGAATCCATGTAAACTTCTCATATGCACAACATCCTTCGGTAAGAAGATCCACAGATCTGCTACCTGCTGCATGAAGGGTTGTCTCCTTTTGTTGGTTTTTCAGCCCAGCTCCTGCTAGCTTCAGGTAACACTGCCCGTTCTTGCAAAATCTTCCCCTTCCCTGCTTCCATGCCACTCACAAGCTGAGAGACCTCTCTGATACACCTCCCAGTCATTTCTTCTCCACCCTGAAGATACCTGCTTTACTTGGTACTGAAACTAAGCCCTAAGGTGGAGCTCGTGAAGGACTTGCACCATTTTTATGCATGGCCTTGCTTGCTCTCAGAATCCAAAGGGTCTTGTGGCACCTCATAGTCATGAATGAAAGCCTCCAGCTTGCTCAGAGCTTGAGTTCCAGCTCTAACGCTGCAAGCATCAAGCATTGGCAGAGCTATGGGGATATAAATAATAGCCTGCTCTCAAATCTCAGGGAGGAACTGTTCCTAACCGTGCCGTACTCATGCACAAGCCATTCTTGGAAGCCTCTTTGCTTTCCCATCCTCCCTTACACCTCCCTAACTTTGCCAGTAAACCATACTCCCTTCACTTCCAGGGGTCTTGTGAGGTTATTCATGTCTACAACCTGCTCTTTGTAGGCTAACTCGTGGAGTTTCTGGCAGCAAGCAGCAGCTTAGCCTTTTTTCTCATTGTGCTGACATGTAAATCCGTTGCAAGCACCCAGGGAAAACAGGAGCTGCCACCTACCTAAGCCTTGCTGAGTACCTACCGAAAGCATAGCGTGCTTGCTGCTCTGTGTCTGTGTCAGTGTGACCTCCGAGCACACCACCCAAAACAACCTCATGCATGCAACCAGGAATAGAAAGAAAGGAAGGATGCATTTTATGTAAATGTAGTCAGAAAGTCTGCAAGACAAATTGCTTGAAGTGGTTTGAAAGATGAAGAAATATGACTCACTTCCAGAAGGAACTACTTCTGTGGGCTGGGATGAGACAACTATTTTGTCTCAGGCAGGTACATGGTTGCCACTATTATCAGTAAATTTTGGCTGCTATGTGGATGGATTTGAAGTTCAATGAACTGTACAATGGGCATACAGATCAGGTGTGCTTCATTAACTCTGAGGGAGCTCTGCCACCGGAGGATGCCTCTGTTTATCTGCAGTGTGGTTTCACACATAGCTTTTGCCACCGGTGTGACTATGCTCTCAGCAGAAAATATATCTATGAGGCACGTTTGTCCAAACAATCAGGAATCTCCCAAGCAGTTCAGAGTGACAGCATATTTAATTAAACACTCCGCTTCCCACTAAGCCAGGGGGCAACACTGCAGAGGATGGAGTAAAAGTGCTCAGCACGGGCAGCCGTGTCCTAGCAAGTTGCCAGCAGAAGTGTCCTCTGCCCCGGGCCATCAGCCCTCAGCTCCTGCAAAGCATGAGGATTTAGTGATGTTTACCAACACTTCCCTGCAAATGCAGCTACATGTACCCTTATTCATCATGCAGACAGCATTCTCTTGGTGTTTTTCTTTCCCTAACTTCTTGCAGCAATGAGCAATTTCACTGAATTAATCTGAGGCTGTTGACGATGTCAGGTTGCCCAGGACCATGTCCAGACCCCTGCTAGAAGCAGATTGTGGCCCATTTCTGACAGGTCAGAAGCTATCCCAGATATCATTCATTGCAGGTTTCATTGCAGCACTCCTGAATTTTCCAAAGCCCGGTGCCCGTCCACATCCATGGATGACAGGAATGCAAGTTCACCCGGAAACCACCTTTCCCTTTTAAGTGAGTGCATTTCTGAGCGGGTTTGGTATTTCCCATCTCTGGACACCACATTTTTTCCACTGACTCCACAAGCAGTGCCAGGAGCTTCAGCGAGCGCCTAAATCCATCAGCACACCAGGAAGCACAGGAAGCCAAACACCGAAACTTCCCACCCCGCTCGCAGCCGAGGGGTCAGAGCTGCTCTTGCCCTGCGTTGCGACGACCGATTTACCGTCATCCCCTCGCTGCCTGGACAGGAAGGCGCTCGCAGACTGGCTCCAGCCCTGGCGCCCCCGAGCCCTCCCGCGCCACCTCCCCTTGGCCACCTCTTCCTCCGAAGACATGCCGCAGATGCCGGGGCTGGTGGCTGGGTGGCACAAAGCCTGCATTGTCCGCGCTCGCCGCCCTGAGAGGCAATCTAATTGTCTTCCCCGGCTCGCAGCAACAATTTGCTGGCAGCGAGGCTTGTGTCATTATATAACTGGAGATAGCCTGACTTGTAAACAGATCTCCAGAACATGTCTGTCTTGCCTTATTTTGGATAAACAATAAGCTCCGGGCTGGCTGACACCTTGATGCTGTTTGCAAGGGCACGAAAAGCAGTGGCAGAACTGAGCAAAGGCTTCGCAGGGGGCGATTTGCCAGGGCATCGCCTCCTCCTTGTGCATGGCAATAGGAAGTTGGGAGGGGAATTCCAGGAAACGTGGGGGTTTGACAACAAAGCTGGAGATCTGCGGTGCTCCTTTAGCACTTTTTGATTTCCATGCTCACATTTGTGTGTTTTCCCTTCCCTCTCCCCATTTCCCAACCCTATTCTATGCTACTTGGGAAAGGCAAAACCATCCTCCTCTACTGCCATCTGTGAGGGAGCAAATTTCCATGCATTTCTTCCAAGCCTGTGAGGGACAGAGGATGGTATTCGCAGAGGATGGTATTCAGTCTGCCTCTTCCCCTCTTTTAGGGACAAACCCCACTGGGAAAACCAAAACCTGGACCCTGTAGGCCAAGCTTTCACCTGAGCAAAGAGGGAGATGCCCAAAGACATCTTCTCCCAGCACTCATTGGGATTAAAGACAAAGGCATCACATGGTCATGGTCATCTGTGCTCCTCAGGCTCCTTGGTGTCCCCAGGGGATGCGCTGCACCAGGACTTGTAGAGCAGAAACTACTCCTCCTTTTAGGGTTTCACTTTTTTTATGCTGCTGCATATGGTGACATCAATGGGCAAAATTTCTAGTTTGGAAAGCTGCTTCCCATTGACTGCAGGGGACGATTTAGTTTTCACGTTAACTTTACTGCTGGGCTTCTTAGACAGCTGCTTTGCTGCCTGAGCCTGAAATGGGGAATGAAGAAGGGGCATCAAAAGGAGAAATTAGTTCTTGGGCGGAATTTCAACCCTTCCTGATTTTTCTCTATAAAGATCAAACAGGTTGAGAGGAAAGGGCTGCTCCAACCTGGTCAGAGCCTGCCTGAAGGCAGGTGTCTGCAGTGCTAACCTCCCTGCGGAAGGACTAAAGCTGATTATCCCAGCACCAGAAGCAGGCTATTGACCTCTTTCAGGTCATCCCCGTACTGCACCTTTCCTCTGCTCTCAATGCTAAGTCTGCCTTTCCTGTTTTTCTCCTTTCTCCTCGCTTTTCCTGGGCCTTCGAAGCTCTGGGCACCGCATCCCTCCCCCAGAAAGAGGGTAGAAAAATACTGGGAGGTTGCAGCTCTGTTATAACTTGGCAGCTGCTGGCTTTGCGCGTCCATCTTCCCCTGCTCCTCTCTCCCCCACTGTTAGATTCAATTTCATAAATAAATACCCCGCGTATTGACGTCATTGTAGGCCTTGAGAAATAATCCTCCCGCCGCTTTCTTTGCTAAGCATGGGGAACGAAAGGGAGAGGGAGGAGGAACAGAAGCAACAACGTCTTGGAAGATGAAGTCTTAATATTCTCCTAATCGCCTCCCTCCCTTTGCGGCTATGCCCCAGCTGTGAAGAAAACAAAGATTACAATTATCAGTGTGCCCTTCTGGCTTGAGACAGTGTAATCGAGTATCAAAAATTCCTATTCCGAGTGATTTTTTTAGTGGGGGGGATGATGGGGAGATACTCTGTCCTAGAAGCTGGGGTGTACTTTCACAGGTCCCCATGCTCCTATCACGGAGCTTAGGAAAACTGCACCCAAAATGCACTTACAGTCATGTTTTTGGGTCTGCTTAAGAAGGCGGTGATGTTCCCAGCCATGCCTCACTGCAAATCTGCTTCCCTTACTTCGCTACTGCAGGTTGATCAGCTGCTTCATAGACCAAACTGTGACAAGTCAGATATAAGGCCACCGAGTTCATGCCTTCTTCCCAGTTCTAACATCCCACCTTGTTCCTCCCCAAAACATGAAATAATTTGTTTTCTTATTGGTTTATTTTGCTAGAAAAATAAAAACTTTGATGTTTCAGCTTATAGTCCAGGAACCCAAAGAAATCTGTGAACTTCTTCAACGGGCTCAATGAACAGTGTTCAAGGAAAGCAAAGCTGGGCTTGAGTTTGCTACCCAGAGATCCTCACCACACTGGGGGAAACACAGGGCTCTGAAACCCAGGAAAGGTTGGAAGCACTGGCTGTGGAACAGGCTGAGATGCTTCCAGGTCCCTGAGCACTACGAATCAGTCCGGCTTTGCCTCGTGCCCACAGTTACACCAGCCTTGCACTATTCTGCTGCGGGTGGCTTTCCAAAAGGTCCCATTTGTGCTTAGGACACCAGCCCCTTGGTGGGTCAACAACGGTTAGTATGTGCTTTTTGATCCTGAGAGATGCAAACTGTCCCCAACCAACCTTTTCCCCAGTGGTCTTCTCACACTAAGCTGCTCTTAATTTGAGCTACATCTATGCAGAAGAAGGCACGGCAGAGTCAGGCCAGCAGCCAGCTGAAAAACAGAACAGCCCATTTTGAGTGTCTACTCTGACCTCCAACACAGTCCAAAACAACATCAAAAAAACCCTAGTTCAGAAATTTCCCATTTCAATGTCGTTATTCATCGCTGAGGGAGAGCCTGGCAGGTTGGAAACCTCAGCTTTCGGTTCGCTCTTGGCAGATATAAGGAGAAGGCAGGGAAAGAGGCTCTCGCAGGGCTCCCTGCAAAGGCTGACATGATTTTAATGAGCTAGTGCATTCCTCGGGATGCGCACAGCTGGGAGCACAGCAGCGAAGCAAGGGGGAGAAAAAGACACCGGATGCCAGGAGGTTATTATAACTGATTTGCTTTATTGATAATGCATTACAAATGCAAAATGCAATAGGTGCAGAATGCGGGCAGTCTGAGGCTTGCCTATTGCTGAATGCAGACAAGTGAAATAATCCATGATGCATCAACGCCTTTCCCAGGCTTCCCCACAGCCCTGTAAAACATCAACGGACAATACTACATACACCAAGAAAATCATTTAGAAAGCAAACAAACAAACAAAACAACAAATACAGTTCTTTCCTTCATTTAGTGCAGCTAGGTACATCACCAAAAAAATACAAGCTTTTGACAGCCAAAGGATGAAATGGATGAAACTTCTAGGGGATATGGAAGTAGAGGAACCAGTTTGGAGGCTGAGTCCATCCTGATGGCACTAGCACTGCTCATTGAATGCTAGGAAAACAGCTCAGCTGCTTTCTGGATTAAAAAAAAAAAAAAAAAGTATATGTTGGTTGGTGTTTGTTTTTTTCTTCCACCTGTATCTACCTGTATCCAGATACAGCCAAGACAGTGCTTTATGCACCCTGCAAAGGCTGTGGCCACCTCCCTACAGCAGGTTGCACACTCCCTCTTTCCCCATATCCCACCATGTATCCCACTGGAAAAATGCCCTCTGAAGTGATGCCTTGTGCAAAAATCCTTTTGCCTCCTGCAGAGCTACAAGATAACACTGAGACCAAGTGGGTGACTTTCCCAGTCCTCCCTGGGGCACTAAACAACATTTCAAACTTTTCTGCTGACATTAACCTTTGCCTCCCCATCTTCTTGTATGTCAAAAGAGCAGGATGTTGCTGGACCAGCTGGGTTGGACATGGAGGTTTGTTGGGTGTCCAGACCCACTCCGAGCTGTTCCTCCCCAGGGATTTCCAAGCTGCGCCCGTGATTTATCTGCTGATCCTCAAAGAGGCTTTGCAGGCAACAGAAGAAACTTGACCTGAAGCTAAGGTCCCATCTCACGCAGTATCACCCACCCAAGGGTCCTTGCTGGCCAGGACCAGGCTCAGAGCTCCCTGTGGCTGCTTGGATCTCTCTTTGCAAGCCAGTGAGCTCCTCACCGAGCCAGAGGGCACATTTTGAACATTTTGAACAATCTCCTGTTTATCCAAAAAATGACCCCAAATTTACCACCCTGCTCTGGCCCCATGGCAGGATGAGATGGAAAGGAGGGGTAAAAATGAGCCACTTTCTCCTGTGCAGGGACACGATGTGCTCATGATCCCTCTTGCCAGCATCCCCTGCCTCGCTACCCAAATCCCAACACAGTTCTGCATTTTTGTCCCACCGATGCAATGACCCCACTGCAAATGTTGGGATGCAGAAGGTGTCAAGCACGTCAGCACCCCAGGAAGGAAGAGAACTCAGCACACCTGTGCAAGTGCCAAAGCCCATAATTTATTTTATTTTGCCCAACAGAAGTGACTTTGAGTGCTTTGCCCAAAGTTGAGGCCACTTCCAGCAGCATCAACACAGTGCTTGGAAATGGTATCGGCATCTTTATGGTGCTCTCAGCCTCTTTGCTTTGCTCCCTGGAAGAAGCAGCCAAGAGCTGTGGCTGAAGTTTCACCTGTTTTTTAAACCATCTCTGAATGTTGCCCATGACCATGATTCATGCAGCAAAAAGCAGAAAGGGAACAAATCTCCCAAAGAGAAAAGTTCCAGCAGTGGCCACCAGAAGCCACGATGAAGTCAGTCCTCACCTCTTTAGAGGGACACCCCTTGGTGCAAACAAAACCAAAGGTCCAAGGCTGGTGGTGGGATGCGGTTGGGAAGACAGACCCATCTTTTCTGCACCGGCAATGAAGTACATGCCCAAAGGAAGCAGCCAGCCCCGCATCTGTGCAAAAACCCTCTTGACTAACCATAAAAAAATCTGCTTTTTGGCTTACTGTAAATTTTAAAAAATACTGGTTTAAAATATGCATCTTCAAGTGCCTAAATCTTGGACTCTGCTTTCGAGGTGGCAAAGCTTTTCCAGCCCAAGTTGCCTGGGGTCGGGGGCTTGGATCCAGCAGGTCCCACAAGCAGAGAGGGGTTTTGGCTGTTTTGGCTGTGCCCGTGGGCCTGTGCATCGGCATGGCATCCAAATTCGAGGATTTGGGGATGCTTTGGCACTATTTTGCCCAGCCATCGCGCTACACCAGTGGAAATGACTACCAAGCTGGAATCACAGCATTTTACCTCCCATATCACAGCATTTTACCAGTGCAAAGCACTGGTGCCTGATGGTTGTAGGTGATGAAAAGCAGCTGAGCGGGATGGCTAAAGATTTAGAGAGGTGATATCTGCCTTGAGAAACCAGAGACAGCAGGAAATCTGCATCTAGAAATGTCTTGTGGTCCCTTGTCGCTTGGCGTGGCCTCCTCCACACCCAACTCCAACCCCAAGAGGAAAAAAATAAACCAAAATAAAAGAAAAAGCCAGGCTCTGTATTCTGGATGGATATTTATTTGCTTAACAGATTTTCTTTTTTTTTTTTTTTTTCATTTTTCTTTTTTTGGTACAAAGCATCCAGGAAAGCTTTTACTTCTCTTTTTAAAAAATAAAAACTAGGTTTCTTTTAAAAAAAGACACATGAAAAGGAAAAAAAAAAGTCAATTATTTGCAATTGCTCTATTTTTATTCTGCCTTCCCCACCCACCCGCTTCCCTTCCCCCCCTTTAATTTGGACCAATTTTCATTCTTTTCCATATATATTTAATAAAATAAATAAAGGATTTTCTTTGTCGTGTATTGCAGTGCCATTTTTTTAAACAAAGGCTTCATGGCTCAACATTGCAAGGTAATAACAAACAAAAGGATTATACATTAAAATCCTCCCCCTCTCGAGACTCCCCCTAGCCCTCCCCTCAAAACCACGAAATAGAATACAATTCAAGTAGTCTTTTTTTTTTTATGTTTTAAATGTATGGATATATAAGACAAAGCAAGTACAGAACTGGTTAACAGAGTGTCCCCATTTTATTAGCAAGTGAGAGTATATCACAGGGAGATGTAATTGATTCCCCCCTTTTTTACGGTTCCTAGACAGATAATATATATTATTTTAAAAACCAACCTATTTTACAGCCCTCTGCCCACCTCTCCAACCCACCTGCTCGCCGAGTCCTGACCCTCAAGCCGGACAGTTGCCTTTCCCCCTCCCGCGAACCCGTCCCAGCCACCACGCTGATGGAGGCCACCGCGCCGGGGGGGACACTTGCCCCGCGGTGGGGGGGTCCCCATCATTCCCGGGTGCTCACCCCCAGGTGGGGGGCGAGGGGAGGAGGGCAGGGGGGGTCCTGTGACAAGGACACAAAGGGCAAGAGAAGGGAAAGGAGGCGGTGGGGCGCGGTGGGGCTGGCGATTCGGCGGGGCCTCGGCTCACGCGAGCAAGCCGTCAGGGTCGGGAGGATGGAGAGGCCGAGCTCCGCCAGGGTCCGCGCAGAAGCAGGGCCTGGAGTTGTAACTGGCAATACCTTCGCCATTCAGAATAGTTTGTCTCTAGAACAGTTCCCTTTTCGGCTAAATCGTTGTGTTTTTTTTTTTTAAAAAAAAAAAAAGGATGCGTGTATGTATTTCTGTGTGTGCGTGCATCTGTGTACATGAGTGACAGCCAACTAGCTCACATGGTCATGACCAAGCTATATTTCAGAAGAGAAAAGAAACACATTTATCACACTTTTCCTAAAACGAAAAGCTAAAATTTCAAGTTCAGTATTCGCTATCTTGTCCTTCCCTCCCCACCCTCCCTTGCTATTTCTGGGTTTTTTCCCTTCCAACTTACTTTAGCACCATAACACATTTTAAACATTACAATCCCTCTTCAGATACTACACAAAATGTCCCATAAAAATAGTGCTTTTTTGCCAAAAAAGTTATATAATATATTATATATATAAATCAACTAAATCCGTGGCAAATGTGCAATGCAGACGCCTCCTCCATTTAAAGTGAGCATCAGCTCACTTTTTTCTTTTTTTTTCCCCTTTCCTTTTTCTTCTCTCTCTCTCTCTCTTTCTTTCTCTCTCTCTCTCTCCTCTTCCTCTCTTTTTCCCGCCAGCGATGATTTCAAAAAGGTGCAAGTCGATTTGGAATCTTGTAATTAAGCA
The DNA here is from genome assembly GCA_013399115.1 of Anseranas semipalmata. Lineage (NCBI taxonomy): Eukaryota > Metazoa > Chordata > Aves > Anseriformes > Anseranatidae > Anseranas > Anseranas semipalmata. Next base: position 274 of record VXAA01003401.1, on the reverse strand, counting down.
CACACACGAAAAATGCAGATGGGTCTCCTCGGAACTTNCCCCCCGGAACTTCATCTCAGTTTCGTTTTTTTTTTAAAGGTGAAAAAAAAAATTAAAAAAAAAAAAAAAGTTACCAACAAAAAAAAAAAAAAAAAAAAAGAAAAAAAGTGGGGTGGGAATGAGGCAAAAAAGTTATATCCCTCAACATTTCTCCCCATTTGTTTTTGTTTTTCACTTTATTGTCAAGAAAGACACGGAATGGACTCTTCTTCTTGAGAAAAAATAAAAATTAAAA
>VXAA01003400.1:41461-65425 GCA_013399115.1 Anseranas semipalmata | reverse complement strand
ATGATTCAGTGATTCTGTGATAAGGTGAAAGAAATAGTTTTGACACATGAAGTAAATACTTGCTTTCACCTTCCATGGATTTCTACAGAGAATTCTGTCAACTCCAGGCCTTAGGTAATCTGAGTTGGATGCTTGTGTTTTTGTTTCCATTTTAGAAGAAAATATCACCTCCAGGATGATCAGTGGACCAAATTTTTATTGAAGTACAGAACATTCACGGTCTATAAACTACCAAAGTACCCTTAAATTATCAACTTGAAAAAGTACTTTGCAGAACCGAAGGCATAGTGTTAACCGGTGTTCTTAGAAAAATGGAAATGAATAACTAATGAAAGATTAGAGTTGTTTACCTATATTGTTTCCTGCTTAGAGCCTCCATGCTATTGGTAATTTTAAGGAGCTTAAGGAAAGGGAGAGAAAGAAAGAAAAAAAAAGAAAATACAAGGGATGGGAAGGATAATACACTAATGTACAGGAAATACTTACCGGGACAGAAAGTGATGGTCCTGAATATTTTGTTTGCCCTGGAAGAACAGCCAGTGCCCATGCTAATAAATGAACTGATTTTGACATTAGTCCTCCCAGAAAAAGAAAATTAAAGAAAACGTTGCAAGGGCTAGATATGCATACTGCAGAGTCTTAACCAAACAGACAAAACAACTTTGAAGGAATTCTTGTTATATGAACAGTCAAAGTCAGGAAAATATGATTGAAATGACAATGATACAGAAGAAATAAAATCAACATATTTAAACAGTGATGAGATATCATATTTCTAGTTCATATGGGGTGGAAAATACAAATAGATAAATATTTTTAAAACATTGTAAGGAAGGACTGAAAGGCCACAGATGTGTCCTCCACTCCTCCATCAGCCAGGTGGAAGGAGTGGGTGGGACTAATGTAGACAGAATATTCATTTCCAAGTCGTTAATTTTAGTATAGATGTTTTGTAACCATTGCACAAAAGGCATCATTAAAAAGCAATTAATGTTAACACAGTGTTTTGTTTACAGTAATGAGTGCTACATACTGAACAACGATTGGATAATTATACCAGTTGTGATTATTGGTTGCACAGATGGGAGGGTTTAAAAGTAAATTCTGTTATCGAATTTTAATTCCTTTCTATATTTGTTCTTTGCTGTCTGGAAAAAAAAAATAATGCTAGTTACTCAGTTCACAGTAAGAAGGTAGGATCTTTCATAACTTTGAAACACTTGGGGGTGGTGGTGGTAAAAGATTCAGTCAGTGAAGCCTGTTTGTGCTTTTTGTGCTTCAGTTTACTCAGCCTAACACATGCAGCTGCTGGTGATGATGGCTGCATTCCCTGCAACAAACACTTCAGTGCCAAAAGGCAAAAATGTTCCATATGACGTAGAGAATTTGCCTATCTTCAGTTCTCTTCCTTCCTTTTTGTTCCTTCTACTGTGCTCCCATGCATTAAAAACATCATTGATTCACAGGAAGCACTTCACAACTCACAAAGTTGTAAAGTATGCGTTTATTTCGGCACCGGGAGCGTGAGGGATATCTCCGCAAAGTTACGCTCACCTGTTGTTAGCCCACGCCTCCTTTTTATTCTCTAAAGTATTACATATGCATTAAGTTTCGCAACCTGTATACATATTCATTTTCTAACCCCGCCTAGCCCCGCTTCATATGTTAATTATCTTCCTCCTTCTTCTGCGCTTGCGTAGAGCCCCTCTAGTGGTCGTCCAGGTGGTCGTCCTGATGAAGTAAGGCGTCTTCCTCAGAGTTGAACTTTTCACCTTCTCAGTTGGCGCATGCTCTTTAGGCTCCTGGATCTCGTCCAGACCATAGATATGGCCTCGGCTGGTCCTCTCCTTGTTTCACCTGTTACTTATTTCCTCAGGAGGATGCTAATGCCATGCTTCAGTACCGTTAGACAAATTATGTAAAAATTTCTCATTACCCCTTACCCATTGTTTATTGTTTTTGCCTTAACTCATCATAGTTGCTTTTATTTGCCTTTGGAAGTGTAAAGACGCAGGAAAGAGGAAGACTATGGTTCTGCATATAGGAAGAGATATGCAAATACTGTTATATTTAAGCCCAAAATAGTTTTCAATAATTCTGCTAATATATTCATGAATGTATAGCTACAAAAAAAAATGCAGTTATACTTCTTATAAAAAGAGAACTTCCTGAAATAAGAATTTGCCTAGTACATTTTCTGGATTGTGTGTCTTTTACTCTCTGTAAAGACATCACATTTAACTTTCCTTGTTATAGTAGAATTAACTGCTTTCTAACATTGTTTACAGACATCAGATTAGGTCATTCTCTCTTTGTGCCAAACACTGCAGAATACAAACAAACACAAACCAACCCCCTGGATCTTCCAAACCAGAAGCTCTAACAGATGAAAATGCATATTATTCTAGAAGCATGAAATGGCCAAAGGTATTATGGATTCCCCTTGACTTCTCATTTCTGTATTAATTCAGTATTGCAAAAATACAACATTCTTAAGAGAGTTGGCATGCCAAAATAGGAAATTGCTCAAATTTAGACTTGGTTTGTGTCTTTATCACAACTTTCTGAAATAAGAAGTTCATGAAATATGGCAATTAGATAATATATTTGATAAAAGAATGCTTATTGTCATTGTTACTGGACCAATATATTTTAGACATAAAATAAAACCAACAATTTAGCTAGAATAAATGTCATCTATATTATAGCTAGTAATAGCAAATGCACACATTTGTGTTTTTATGTGCAATAACAATTGATTCTTCTGTGGTACTTCTCAGTGCCACAGATATGTCCAGTAGTTATCAGACAATTAAAACAACTTATATTTTAGCAATTAAGACTTATCTCTGTGCTCTTATCTACATACATTAATGAAGATGACTTAAGTGTTTGTTTTTAACTCCATAAACTATCCATTAATATTTTCATATTTCACTTAGAATGAGTGATACCAGAGCAACTCTTAGTGGACAGGGGAAAAATGGGAAAACAAAACAAAACAAAACTCCCACAATTCAAATGGCCAAAACAAATGAAAAAACAACAAAATGTTTTACTTACACAAAACATCATGCCTTGGAGTAACTTTCCATTGTCTCACGTAATAGTCATTTCTATAAAACACAGCACCTAGATGAGTTTTTGGCCAATTTCTGTCTCTGCAAAATGGGTTTCTGAACATGAAACTGTAAGCAGTATCAAAATGTATCAAAAAGTCACATCTTCCCCAAATGACATGTTTTCAAAACAAGTTGGTGTGATGCAAGTAATCTAGGAACAGTTGGTGTTCAAGAAAAGACAAATTTATCTCAGATTAAACAAGCTACTTGTTAATGAGCGTCCCATGTGCATTATAATATCATAAGTGTTCCCTATAGAAAGCTACCAAAATCCAGTTTCAATGGATCATGGACTTTACAGAACAGTTGGCCAATGTCTGTTCCGACAATACCAGAAAGCCCAACTGGAGAGTGGAAAGAAGAAGAGGTAGTCTGTGGGCTTGCTCAATGCAAGATACTCAGCTACAAACAGATCCATCAGTGCTGCTGTGTAACTATCCCAGGTTAGTTACCAGCTCCAAAACAGAAGAGGAGGTCTTTCTTCAGTCTGAAACTTTCTTTACAACACACATGAGATGGATAACACTGATGACGGCAGACATGGCAAGCACTTTCTGTGCAAGAAAAGAGGGGAGGGCAGAGACTACACCACTCAGGTCCTGTGTTTGGGGAGACACAAGCCAGAGTTTTGCCTTTACCTTTGGCTCAACAATTTGCTTCCCACATTGCTAAAGATTGGAACTGGACTTAAATGTCCTACATCTGAACACTGGGCTACTGAATATAAAAATCACCTGCATATCTTCTAACTGCTTTGTTCAAGACACTGGCTGGCAGCGATGTTCTCTCAACTGTGAGATCTCTGTGCTCCTACAGAGGAAGCTGTGCAGATGAGAACAGGCAGTGAGCATCTAGCCTCTGGAACCCATTCAATGTCCAAGTGCAGTTACTTACAGAAGTCACCATTTAAACAACAGTGAACAAGCCTCTGCGTGCTATTTCATTGGTAAAGGTATATATATCTGAAGACTTTACACTATTACAAGGCTAGGAGGCACTTGAACAAACATTTGGTAGACTTTTGCTCTAAGGTTGTCAGAGACATAAAAAAAACTAAGTCTGGGACTTAGGCAAACTTTACCATTCTTACATGCTAAGTCAAGATCCAAACAGCCAGATGTGACCTGCTACTCAGAAGCCACTTCTTTCTGGAAATGTTTCTGCTCAGCTGATAGTTCCCTAAAAATCTGGAGTTTGGCTTCTGCATGGTGCCTTCTACAGGTCCTGGCTGTCCATGTGCACTGAAATGTGAAAGGCTGACACTTCACCCAGTGTGCTGGTTTCCATGCTGGAAGCTGTGGTGGTTTTACCCTGCTGGGCAGCTGAACTCCACCACAACTGCTCTGTCACTCCCCGTCCTCAAAAGAAAAGGGGGGCAGAAGAAAAAAATAACTCATGGGTTGAGATAAGGATAGCTTAATTAAAGGAGAGGAAGGAAAAACAACAACAACAACAACAACAAATATATACAAGCAAAGACTGTGCACAAGCATGGGGGAAAAGAGAAAACAAGTTATTCTCCCACCAACGAGCAATGTTCGGCCACATGCTGGGATGCAGAGCCTCAATACCCGCAGTGGTTGTTTGGAAGGACAGACGTCTTCACAACGAGAGCCCCCCCCTCCTCCTTCCCTTTCCCAGCTTTTATTGCTGAGTGTGACATCACATGGTATGGAATATCCCTTTGGTTGGTTTAGGTCAGCTGCCCTGGCCATGTCCCCTCCCCACTTCTTGCCCACCCCCACCTACTGGCTTTGGGGGTCTGGAGAGAGTCCTGGTGCTGTGCCAGCACTGCTCGGCAGTAGCCAAAACATTGGTGTGATACCAGCACTGTTCTAGCTACAAGGGCTGCTGCAGGGAAAGTTAACTCTATCCCAGACAGACCCAGTACAGAAGCCAGGCACGGTAATAGTAAGTATGATTTCCTCTGACTTTAAAAAGCTGGGTCCAGAATAAGATCGAGACTCAGCTCACTCTCTTGTGGGCTAGCGGTTAAAGAAGTAGACCAGGACTTCTCAGCAGACATTGCCATACAGCCATTGAAATAAATGTTTCTAACACTGAGCAGTAACCAAAGAATTGTAGCTAACACATCGTTATTTACCTTTCATGAGACTCCCTAGGCACACATTAATATGTTTGCATTCCTTTTTCCAGGATGCAAACTTACATATATGTAACTTCTGATTAGCCTACAGAAGAATGGGAGGCAGAGTAGCTGTTGTTCAGGTTGGCTGATTACTGTCAGACAAGGAGAACAGGAAATCCCTGTCAAACCTCTCTGTCTACAATCAAAGTATATTCGAATAATACCAACATGAATCCCCAGAATACAAAATGCTCATTTATCAAAATGTGCCATACAACAGCAATTGCTAGTAATATACAAGAAAACTTACTTCTTATTTCGGTTTCCATTTTTTTTTCACTTTCAGGTAAAAGGGGAAGAAATTGTGATGGTGCACTATATAATTTCAGACAGCTTGAGAGCTAGCAGCTAGCCAGACGCATTGAAACACAGAACAGTAACAGGCATTTATATTTAATCGATCCTATTGAGACAAGAACAATATTTTAGAGAATACCTCCATTGTTCTGTGACAGAGGTGTTAACTGGGTGAATGGGATCGATCAGCGATGAGATGAAAAGTAAATTGCTGTTAATGCTCTGCTACCAGCTGAGCAACTAAAAGAGAGAACTATGATGAAATGGGTATGGTTACCAAGCTGAAAAACATTCTGGCCCTGCTGCTGCAGAGACTGCTAATGTATTCTCACCGATTTGGAGGGCAGAAAAAAAAATTGCTGAAGAAATGGCACTGGTGCTGTTCTTTCATCACCTGGAAAATGCAAACCTTTCCTGCGTGCCCTGAGGAGTAGTGGGTGAGTATAGGGTACTTCTGTAATTCACCGTTTCACGTTCTGTAACGTAAGCAGGGAAATCAGTAACTTCAGTGACTAGAAGGAGGGAGAGCCCTACGGTCTGCTTTCATTAGGGATCTCAAATAAATGTATCACATCAAGAAACATAACAGAAAGCTCTGTACTACTGACTATATGAATACATGTCCTCCTCAGGTTCCAGTGTGCCGCTGGAGAGGTATCAGCCCTGACCTCCATTCTCTTGCTGTGTCCCAACTTCTGGAGGTTATGGCCTTCCACCAATCTGCTCCATAAACTTTTAATCAAAATTAATAATGTAGCATTGGTCCCATTTAAATGTTTTAAACTAACGTGGCTTACTTTCCCTGAAATAGACAAGGGAGCAATCAAATGAGTCTATTAGCTGGCAGATCTGAAACGATGCTCATCCTCAGCCATTCACTGTCAGGGACAATCAACAAGGTGATGGTCTGGGGAAGATAAACTTCTTTCATGGAGTACTGGGAGCCAAAAAAGGATGTGTAGTTGCAGCTTAATATAACAAATTAAAAACTTGTATACAATTTAAAAAAAATCTTTATAAGGAAAATTGCATGTGTTTACTTTACAAATTAGTCCCAACAAAACAAACCAGACAACAACCAAAACCAGACAATAATGTCTCAAATCCTAACTTGACGTTTACTGGGAACTGAAAGATCTTCCTGGAGGCAGGTGACCTCAATACCACCTACAGAGGAAAAGATTTCACCATCTGCAATTCACTTAGTTTTGGTCAGTATAGACAGTTTTACTGTAGGAAAGGTACTGAATTGGATGGACAATAAATCTGTTCCATTATAATATTCATTGATCAGCAAATGTAGTAATTGTAAGGACACTCAGGAGAAGGCTGTATCACATCCAAGATAGAAGATAAATGTCTCTAGTAAAGATAAAATAAATAAATAAATTAACAATGAGAAAAAAAATTGAGTTTCAAGAATTTTGAGATTCGAGAATTTTGTTTTTGTTTGACAAGAAGGAATAAGTTTTAATCATTTAATTCTTTTGCTAGGAATAACTTGTTCATCAGCAAGAATAAGTTCTTGTATATATTGTACATATTCTTGTGTGTATTGTATATATTCTAGTAATCAACTTTTAGGAAAACTGAGAGCACAACATCTATAACTCGATAAAGGTAGGCAATTTCTTGGATTCCTTTCATTTCAAAATATTTAGAACCTGTAGTCACTTAAATCATAAAGCAATGACTTAAATCATAAAGCAATGATGCTGTATTCCTGTCTGCTTTGTCTGAATTACAGACAGCAATGTATGACTTTGAAAGGAAAGGAAAATGGAGGCAGGCATGCACATAGATTCGGAAAATGGACAGCAAGAGATGTGATTTGTTATAATGAGGAAAAGTGCAGGGGTTGTAAACTCAAACTCAGGATTTGAACCTCATCACATTTAGGGTTATAAAAAAAGGAATACAGGAACAGTTGTATGGAGTAGATTCATTGTCCATCAAGTGTAATATTATTGTAACATTCATTTTGCATCCTGGATTATGACTGTTTCAGACATCTGAGGATGTGTGTACTAATGCAGAAGGCAACATTCATCATGATACATGAAAGAAGCCGATCTGGAAGTAGCTTAGTAACATATATTCACTGTCATTTGCAGTTTTCTGAAAGCAAACTGCATGTTAGACAGTATCTTTGTTAACCATCTCAAATCATTCAGGTTTGCTGAACACCAGCAGTTTTCTCTAAGACTTTGCTATAGAGCAATAAGAAGTCTTCTAAAATTAATTTTATTAATGAATATAACAAAAATCAGAATGAAATTTTTAAACAGATCTCAAACGCTCAAAAACATAGGTGTAATTTGAGTGCAGATATTCTGTTCTGAGCCATCAATAACGTTCTTCTAATGTTATACCCAAACAGAAGTCTCTATTGAGAGGATAACAACCATGCCTGGGCTGCATCAAGAAAGGCATGGCCAGCAGGTTGAGGGAGGTGATTGTCCCCCTCTGCTCTGCCTCGTGAGACCTGGAGTGCTGCATCCAGGTCTGGACCCCCAGCACAAGAAAGATGTGGGCCTGTTAGAGCGGGTCCAGAGGAGGGCCACAAAGATGATCAGAGGGCTGGAGCCCCTCTCCTATGAAGAAAGGCTGAGAGAGCTGGGGATGTTCAGCCTGGAGAAGAGAAGGCTCCAGGGAGACCTCATTGCAGCCTTTCAGTACTTAAAGGGATCTTATAAAAAGGATGGATAGGGACTCTTTACTTGCATAGATAATGATAGGACAAGGGGCAATGGTTTTAAACTAAAAAGGGATAGATTTAGATTAGATGTTAGGAAGAAATTCTTCACTGTGAGGGTGCTGAGGCACTGGAACAGGTTGCCCAGAGAGGTTGTGGATGCCCCATTCCTGGAGGTGTTCAAGGCCAGGCTGGATGGGGCCCTAGGCAAGCTGATCTAGTGAGTGGCATCCCTGCCCCCTGCAGGGGGGTTGGAACCAGATGCTCCTTAAGGTCCCTTCCAACCCAAGCCATTCTATGATTCTATGATTCTATGCAACCTCTGCTATGGAAGGTACATAATATACCAAGCATGCCAGTTACCAGTCTACAGACCACTCTTTCAAAGTAATGTCTACTCTAAACCATTAGATACATAGCACTGGATATATACTTAATTTTATACATATACATATAATTGTATACAAATCTATATATACACGCATTGCATATGCATGCATCAATAGATTAAATAGATAATAGATAACACTGTCAATAGACAATAGATTAAGTATTACAAAAGCATTCTGTTGTTGTGGGGTCCTGTATATCCCAGGCTTTCCTCATTCCTTTCTCCAGGAGTAACTTAGTTACTACAGGTCACCAGTGCACTAGATTAATAGCAAATTTGGGTATCTCTTATCTTATTACCTGAAATTCTTTTATCTCAAAGAAACCAGAATGCAATTAAACAAAAGGTACACAAAATACCTAAGGAAATTTTGTGGGCTAAAACACTTTATCAGACTAAGATGTTGTTTTCACAGTGATTTATGCCTCAGAGCAAACACTGACACTACTTCTTGCTGTGCTCACAGCCCTTTAAGGAGACAAAAGAGCAAATCTGCTGATCTAATACTCAGTTTTGTGACTAGCATGCATAGAGAGTTGTTCCATTAGATACAATTTCACAGCAGTTTCCATTTTCTGTTTTATATGGCTGTTTAATGTATTTTCCTACCACTGGTTTGCTGTTAAATACAATCCAGAATTTATATTTTAAAATAAAATACTTTAAAGGAAATATTTAATACAATTCCCTTTTGTTGTACAAATGGAAAACAGTCTAACTGAAATAAATGCATGGTGTCTATTGAAAGTAAAACAACTTGTTTGTCTGTCATAACACTTTATGAAGGAAGAGAAGAGCGGAAACTTGAGAATATTAATCTGTTGATATATTTACTTACTTTGTCACTGTTGTAGCAGCAGGATTTATTTATTTATTTGTTTTACTAATAAGGATAGATAAGATCTGATTTTTCTCATTTGTACTGGGACTTGGCATAATTGGAATGTGCTGGGATTTGCTGGATGTCAAGCATTTCTCAGTTTAGGAAAAGCTCATATACCGAAGCTGAAAAATAACTCTGGCTGGGTAGTATGGTTGGTTCCAAGTCATTTTTGAGCATGTATAATCATCACTAATATGTTTTCTCTATTTTCCTTAAAGAATACTATCATAAAATTGCCCATTACTTGAAAATCAGGAGTTAGTTGGTGAAGATTAAAGTTTTCTTCCAGCTTTCCTGGTCCACCAGCTTGGCATGGAAATGGTACATCTGTTTCTACAGTCAGTTCTGAAATGAGAGAAGAACATTTCACATTATATCTGGCCATCTTCAGTGCTCCAGCCCAAATTCATAGCAAGATGAATGACTGGCCTTTGGAATGAATCCAGCATAAGATAAAAATATAGGCCACCAGAGCTATAGCTCATACCCCTGAGCATACTGAGATAGCATTAATTAATAATCTACGATGAAAATAAAAACCTCTAATATCACTTACATCATATTAGTTTTATATCACATTATGTGTCATTAGAGTTGACATAATGATAATATCCACTTTGTAACAGAAATCATTTTAATAGAAAGAATATCAAAACAGCACAGTACATGAAGAAATTGTTACTGGATATATATTTGCTGAAGTATCACCTGGAAGGCAAACTGTGGTGATTTGGAAACTGTTAGGTGGCAACAGTAATGTGGTTGCTTACCTACATTGTAAACTGGAAAAACAACATAGCTGCAAATAGAAGGCTGCAAACATGACTATCCTGTCTATGACTGTCCTAATAAAATGACAATACCCATTGTCATTAGTGACTGTCTTATTCTTTGAATCTTAATTTTCTCCTTTGGTTTCCTCTGCACAAATTTTTTCTTTTTCTTTTCTTTTTTCTTTCTTTTTTTCTTTTTCTTTTTCTTTTTCTTTTTCTTTTTCTTTTTCTTTTTCTTTTTCTTTTTCTTTTTCTTTTTCTTTTTCTTTTTCCTTTTCTTTTTCCTTTTCTTTTTCCTTTTCTTTTTCCTTTTCTTTTTCTTATCAGTTTCATATTCATTCCTATGAAGCTGCATAAAATGCATAGAAATTGTTAAATGAATTCCAGGATTTGGACTTCATTTGTGAACAAACAAGAATGATGAGAACTTGTGTTTGCACTATGTGATATTAATGATAACTTTTTCAAGGATTCCCATGAAGAAAGAATTTTTCCATGTCAAAAAACATACACTGGTCACAACTGGATTAAGTCCCTTCAACAATATTCTGTCTGAATCCTGCAATCAACTTACTATTTTCTAGGCTGTACAGGCAGTTTCTCAAGACTGAATGTCAAACTGTTTTCTCAAGAAAACAGAAAGCTGTTGTTTTATTTATTTCAGTCTTTCTGTTACCTGGCTGATGGTGTTTGGCAGCCTTAAACAAGGATCCTTCATGCTCGCCAAATATGGTTCTAGTGTGGCTAGTCTAATTGCTTCCATTGTGCATAGTGCAATGTTGTTATCTCTCCTACCACAGAATAAACAAAGAGCCCTAATGCTGCTGGAAGAAACCTTTCCTTTCCTTTCCTTTCCTTTCCTTTCCTTTCCTTTCCTTTCCTTTCCTTTCCTTTCCTTTCCTTTCCTTTCCTTTCCTTTCCTTTCCTTTCCTTTCCTTTCCTTTCCTTTCCTTTCCTTTCCTTTCCTTTCCTTTCCTTTCCTTTCCTTTCCTTTCCTTTCCTTTCCTTTCCTTTCCTTTCCTTTCCTTTCCTTTCCTTTCCTTTCCTTTCCTTTCCTTTCCTTTCCTTTCCTTTCCTTTCCTTTCCTTTCCTTTCCTTTCCTTTCCTTTCCTTTCCTTTCCTTTCCTTTCCTTTCCTTTCCTTTCCTTTCCTTTCCTTTCCTTTCCTTTCCTTTCCTTTCCTTTCCTTTCCTTTCCTTTCCTTTCCTTTCCTTTCCTTTCCTTTCCTTTCCTTTCCTTTCCTTTCCTTTCCTTTCCTTTCCTTTCCTTTCCTTTCCTTTCCTTTCCTTTCCTTTCCTTTCCTTTCCTTTCCTTTCCTTTCCTTTCCTTTCCTTTCCTTTCCTTTCCTTTCCTTTCCTTTCCTTTCCTTTCCTTTCCTTTCCTTTCCTTTCCTTTCNCTTCTCCTTCCCCTTCCCCTTCTCCTTCCCCGTCCCCTTCCCCTTCCCTCCTCATTTCTTTTATCTGTGAGTGCAACAATCCAAGCTTGTAGTCTAATTTTTTTTGTTGTTGTTGAACTGACTTCATTTAGTCTCCTGGATTAAGATATATATATATATATCTTTATATATAAAATATGTTCAAGATATTAAAACAAAAATAGATGGATGTTTAACTACTTAGGTAAATAATATCAGGAGGTGCGACCTTTTCATGCTTATACATGACATGGACTTCAGTTCTCTTGCACAGCAGTTACACACAGAGACTCAGGGGAATGTGAGGAGCAGTGATGTGCAGAGCAACACCCATAATCTGGTGAGAGCAAGCAGGGGTACCTGAATCAGATACTTCTTAGACCATCAAAGACTAATCAGCCCCTTGCCCTGGTGTCAAACCCACTGAAGGGAGCCAACCCAGAGAGCTTTGCAAACTGAACAGGGCTATTGACAAAAGGGGGACAGAGCTTATTATGGGATGCAGGGGGAAGAGCATAGCCTTGCAGTCCAATAAAACATATGCTGTGTCTGTGCAGTGGTTTAACCTGTCAGACAGCTCAACATCACACAGCTGCTCCCCCGCTCCCCTGCAGGGGGAGGGGGAGAGAGTTGGAAAGGTAAAAGTGTGAGAACTCATGGGTTGAGATAAGGACAGTTTACTATGTAAAGCCAAAGCTGTGCACACAAGCAAAGCTAAACAAAGAATTCATTCACTGGTTTCCATCAGCAGGCAGATGTTCAGCCATTTCCAGGAAAGCAGGGCTCATGACACATAATGGTTATTTGGGAAGACATCAAGTCTTCCCAAGACAAGTACCATCATGCTGAAAGTCCCCTCTTCTCCTTCTTTACTGCAGTTTTTATTGCTGAGCATGACGTCACATGGTATGGGACATCCCTTTGGCCAGTTTGGGCCAGCTGTCCTGGCTGTGTCCCCTCCCAACTCCTGGTGCACCCCCAGCCTCCTCGCTGGCAGGGCAGCACAAGAAGCTGAAAAGTCCTTGGCTCTGTGTGAGCACTGCTCTGCAATGACTAAAACATTGGTTTGCTATCAACACTGTTTTTGTCACAAATCCTAAACATACCATTAGAAGAGCCACTGTGAAGAAAATTAATTCTATCCCAGCCAAAACCAGTATAGGCTAATTGTGGCAGGTAAGAATAAATCATAAACCAATACATGTCAGATCTTGGTAGATGCAGAAGATGATACAAATGACACTGACTGCAGCTGTGATAACATTAGTCCCACCAGATCCAGCAGTCAGATTCAAGGGTTTCTGAGGGTATTGGGATTACAGTTTGCTATGATTTCTGTCAAACTGGCTCTAAAACAGCTTTAGGAGAAACAGCCACTTATCTCTTTCGCGGAGCAATTGAAGAACAACAAATGTTCAGATTGCTGAAGTGCTTTCCTGTTGTGTTCTGTGTGTGAATGTGTGTACAAATGCCTTCATACGAATATTGTGAGCTTGTTGCTATAAAACACAGAGCAAATGCTGTGTTAGAAGGCCCTCAACACCTTGCGCTGAGCATGTCCAGCTGTCATTTCTCTGTTCTGCCCTCAGATGACAGAGATCTCCAAAATAAATACATCCAAATGACAAACGGGTGAGTTAGTTTTTGTGGCAGCACATTTCTACTTACCTCCCTTCCCGGTGGAAAGAAAAATGTTATAATGCATGACTTTATAATTTGGATTAATTAGGTAGTTCTTGTGGGCTTTGTAATATAAGCTATATAAATATACACAAATATTTATAATTAAATGATCCTGACATGCAGAATTTTGGGAATTATTGTTTTTAAATCAATTAAAAATACTCTGTTTGCTGAGTTGCCTTGTACATATTTCCAAAGCAGTCGATACAGAACAAGTAGATGAAACTGCAACTGCTATTTTTGGCTTTAGCAATGTAAAACAAACAAACAAATAAATAAATAAAAAGAACTCTTCCATTTTTGAATACTTTAATCTTTGTGGTAGAGATTTGTTAATGTGTATAAAATCCTTTTAGTATAGTTATGTTAAAGGAATATATCTATAAAGCTTTAATATTAAAGTTTTATATTGTGTCAGCTTAGGGACCCAGAAGCAGCAGTATTACTTCTATAAAACTTGGAGAAGTTGCTTGTGTGTTTTTTGTTTTTGTTTTTAATAAAATAAATGGTGCTCTCACTCTTAAAAGCAGGGTACTGGGAGTATGGGGACAGAGGAGCTAAGCTTAGAATTCTAGATGAAGTTTCTTGCTCTCATCATGGACACGCCGTGACCTTTACACACTGGCAGGGTAGTACAGGATTATTACTATGCATTTCTATGCATTTTCTGAAAGGTACTCATCTCTATTTCTGTTTACAGAAAAACAAAATAAAGTCAGAAGTAAATTAAAGAAAAAAAAAAAAAGCTGCTAAAATCCAGAAAGCTTTTGTTTTGATTTGTTTTAGTTTAAGATGTCATTGAACTAATCTGTTCAACAGAAACACTTAGCCACACCCAATATCACAATCAAAAGATGGCTGATTGTTATACACTGATTTGTTAATTATCATTCATTGCAACAGTAATTTAAGTTCATTAGAGCATCAACTTCTTAACGACTAGATGTCTTGGAAATATATAGATGTCTGTATGGAAGATAAGAGAAAGCAACAAAACAAAAAGAAATATCTATTTTTTTCTCCTGAGTAAAATAAAACCTTCTTTAATAACATATTTTGCAGGTGTAAAGGAGTTTAAGTTATAATTTTATCTATTACACATATACTTATATTACACTGCCTGACTTCAGCTGGTTCAAATTTATTAGGAGTAACAGATGGAAATCACCCTGAGGTTAATATCTCTTCCCTTCTGAACTGCCATCTTCCAGCAGGTTTTTTATTGCCTTAATTTTACTATGCCACTGCTTGCAAATTCACACCCTAAGCATTTTCCTTCTTTTTTGTTGTTGTTGTTTTGTTTATATTTTTCATTATATATCAAGGGTACCTTATGCTTTTTTATTCATTATATTGTTTGTAACTATGGTGCTATGCTTGTCCTCGTGAGTCTGCTGTTTGATTATTCTTACAAGCATCTGAGTTCTGCATTTCTTGCAGCAAGTATTCTGAACATACCTGTCTGTTCCTTTGCACATTCTTTTCGACTTTCACTAAAATCTTGCCAGAAACAACATGGCAGTTATTTTTATGAAAAGCTGCTATGTAAGATGCATGTTCAAATGCATGTTTAAGGCATTAAATGTGTATTATTATATTACTTAAGTATGAAAAGCTTTGTGAATGTTTGGTAACGTACATCAAGAAAGTGACATGTTTCTACAATCTAAATAATGAGTAGACAAAAAGGAAGGGTTATATTATACTAAATCCTATTCCTATTTTTTGGTAGAGAAGATGTAAAATAGTGAAGAACCTGACCTGCCACTATCTGGCAAATGCTTAAGTATACATTGAAGTCAAAGATCTTTATAAATACATGCATTTGCTGAAATATTTAAATATCCTGCCCAACTTCACAGATAACAGCAGAAATAAAACTGAATAAGATCTAGTTCAGTGTACAAATCCTCAGAATGCCTCTCCTCATTAAGAAAACTCTTTTAGACAGTAGCCCTGTGAAACAGGAAAAACATCAAGAAACTGGAAAAAGAATCGTGAGGTGAGAAAACGTAGTTAACAGCTACCATACAATATCTCATCTAAACTGAATCCTTTTGTGTGTGTGTGTGTGTGTGTGTGTGTGTGTGTGTGTGTGTGTTAAAAGAAAAAGAGAATGCTTAAAAAAATATCAAAATAGATTTCAGTTTCACTATCTCTGTGTTCCACAGGTAATGTGCAGAAAACTGCCAGTGTCTCTGATAAGCTTCATCTCCAGAATTCCTCTTCTCAAAAGAATTCATAACTCCTGATGTTGCATATAAAGCAGGTTCTATTTAAAATTGTTCATTAAAAGTATATTCTTCAAGCTGAAAAGTTAAGTGCTCAAAAAAACTCATGAAATATCGTGATTATGTGTTAGTGTAAACCTCCTTCTGTGCATGAACATTATAATACAGCCATTAATTATGCAGGTATCATTGAGTTCTTTCAAGAATTGGGGGGTGGGGGTTCAGAATGGACGGACATCCATAGTGTAATTTCCTTGGTTAAATCAGACATGAAAACACATACTTGAAAACAAGTCCTCTTTTATGTTATAAACACCATCAATAAATATAAGTTTAACTAAACATATATTTAGCACTTGAATTACTAGAATAAGAGGTTGACACTGTGCTTGGCCTTGCAGAGTAGGACTAAAGAGAGAACATTTGGCCTGTGATGTTCACAAACATGTACTGAGAGCAGAGACATGATGGAGCTGAGAAACCTTAGGTACAATTTCAGGTCCTAATGAGAACTACACAGATGAGATGAGAACTCATCTGATGATAAATTCATGGGCTCATCCTTGTATTTCTTAAAATGTTTACCCTTTCTGCTCCTTTATTCTCAAATCTTCTACCTGGCCTCTTTGGTTTTTTTTTTTTTGATTTAGCCATTTCGATGTTTTTTGGCTTGTTTGTTTGTTTAACTTTCTCCTCATTTTTGCCATTCTATTTGTGCTTGTTTCCTCTGAGAAAAAAAAAGAAAAAAGATGCCTGGAAATGGTGTCAATATGATCAATGCAAGCACTTTGTATGGCCCACAGAAGACAAGGACTTTCTGCCCACAGATTGAAGAATGACCGGTGGGACTGAAATCTTTGAAGATTTTAGGTATTTAAAGCAAGTGAGTCTTCAGAGAGCATGTGTGAACTGTAATATTAAAAAAAAAAAAAAGTCTTTAAATTTGACCTATTTGTGCAGATTTTTGTACAAGAAGAGTCACTTTTCTTCTATGTGCTGCTACCCTCTACTATATTTCAAGTCCTTCCACTAGGACTAGAATTTTCAAAGGGAAGATCAACATTTTTTCTTTTGCAGCGGTGGAACAAAGAACTTTCCTGTATTCTAATCCCTGAAGTGCCTGGATAGCTTTATTCCTTTTTTTTTTTTTTTTCTTTTAATCAGCCTACACACTGGGAAATTTCAGTCCAGATGGCTGAAGTTTGGCAAACTTATAAACAAATGAAATCAGGGTCTTAAAAATGGAAGTGATGGGCAATGTTACTAATTAAGCTTTGAGAGGAGGGGTTAGTGAAAACCTGTTCATAAATATCTAAAGATTGTTTTAGGTACATACCTTCACTGAAAATATCAATCTTTTTTCCAAATTGCCTCTAAAAATGTCATTTTTTGGAATTATTCTAGGTATACTGCTTCTCAAGTCATACATCCAATGCTCCTTCTGTAGCTTTAAATTTTTGACAGCTACATGTGTTGTAAAAGGTAAGCTTTTCCATTCACTTTTACAACTCAGACTGGGGATCAAAGTCAAAACACAAGAAAAAGTAACACAAAATCCAACTGAAAATTGTTGGTGATACTCTCAGCTTTCAGTTCTTGGTTTCCGATGACTTGTTTCATCTTCTTATGTATCTTCTCTGCATTTAACACCTGGAACCTAACTGCATTCATTCTGTAAGGAGTCCATCAAGCACCCACTATACACTGACAGACAAGTGTATCTTCTCCTCAGGTCGGTGTGCCTTGCTATTGGTTGGCTCTATGCTAAAGGCGCTTTTGATATTATGGTCTTTATTTGAACTTCTGAGATCTGTGTTTGCTGGAGAAGATTTACACTCTGCATCTCAGATGTGGTAATATGGAAAAGCTGGAAAAAACAACCATGGAGCCACAGCACCATCAAGTGTCAGTTACCTCTGTCACCATAAATGCTACTTCATGGGTACTACACGTAAGGTAGTCTCACTTTACTCTCTCACTCTCTGTGCCACAGCTAGTGAAAGACTGTAAATAAATAACCTTTGTAAATAAATAACTACCCTTGTAACTAAGTAACTACTGGATAAATAATTAAATCAAACTTTTAAAAATTATTATTTTATTTAAAGTGAAACTTGCTTCTACTAATCCTTTTGCACTGTGTGTTTTGGAAATACCATAAAACATTCAGCTCAGGGCATATACCAGAAGGCTACAGTCAAGTGACTGGGTTTCCTTTCCAGTCATCTCTGCTACACAAGGTAATATTAGGCAAACCATTTAGTATTTCTGTGGTTTAGTTCTCTTGAATGGAAAGTGGATATTGGTAACTACCCTTGCTTTAAGTGCAGATATACAAATGAAAGACATTCTATCAAGGGGTTATATACATCTAACTCCTTTATCTTATTTGTTCTTTTTTCTCCATTTCTCTAATGAAATTTTGGGCAGGCCAAACTGGTAATAGCTGCTGTGTGATCATGAAGAGATACGCAGGTATATTCACAGCAGCTTTCAGAAACCCATGGTAGCATCTCTAATGGCTCCCATATTCCACTAACTGTACAAGGCAGAGAATAACTCATACAGCAGGAAGTCATTACAGGAATCATAGGGCATTAGTTTTTTGATCAGGACCTGAAGAAGAATTGACAACAGCAAAGGACTTGGGTTTGACTTGTGTGCTGAGTGGAAGGCAAAGGTGATTTTCTCTTCTACTTCTCACACAGTCTGGAATTTTCTAGACTTCGATTCCTACTTTGATTACACATGAAAAACCACCCTTGAGGTGTGCTGTCTCAGGCCAGCCAAAGAGGCCTTTGAGACTATGCTTTTTTTTTTTTTTTCTTTTCCCACATGCATAGTCTTTTTGTTCAGACAGGAAAATGAGGAAAAACTTGCTTCGTGTCACGTTGAGATTCTTCCAGGTGGAATGTAACCTATGTTTAGACTATTTTTTGAATAGTAAAGCTCCTCCATAAATATCTTATCACATATATGATAAGGCAGGATGTAATGCAGGAGAAGGTTTTACTGCCCCAAATGGTTATACTAGAAAATAACCTAGAAGTAGGCTTTATTGTTTACCTATATATCGTGTAAGTGTATATAGAGAGAGAGATTAAAGAATATATGCATGTGTATATATATGCCATATATATATATATAATAATACTGTATCAGTGGATTTTTCATCTCCATTACTACTGTTTTTTGTTTGTTTGTTTGTTTGTTTGTTTGTTTTTTGTTTTTCCCAAACACGACCACTTAATAGCGGAACAGTAAATAAAGGCAGCATAAATATTTCATTCAAACACCAGAAGTAGATTCAGAAACTGGATGTATGCCACCATTTATGCTCATCCTTGATTCTGTAAAAGTCAAAGAGAGAGTAATTTGAGTTAATGGCTGTTAGACTATCAGTAAGTAAATAATGTCAGACATTAACTGGATTCCCGAGGCCAAAATCTGCAATTCTGTTAATGTCCCAGACAGTCTGACTGAAGTCACTTGGAATAATCAGAAACAAATGTAGTCCTTCTCTTGCGGGTACGTACCTAGCTCTGGCTAGGTAACTGGAGCTTGGAACACCCCAGGGGAACGCACATAGCTCCAGCCAGATGGGTGCGGACTTTCAGATGACACAAAACCCTCAGTGGGACTGTGAATGGAAACAGGTCTTGTTTAAGCCATAGTGTTCTACACAGGGTTTTGCAAATGGAGAAATGTAATGTGATGCTAAAATACAATTAAAAAAAAAAAAAAATCAGCTTCCCTGTCCTTTGGGAAAAATGTTGATGTTAAGGTGGTAAAAATGACAATATAAGAGAGTAGTACCCAGATTCCAAAAACTCTTTGTGTAGATTTCTGAAATATGTGATTCCCCAGTACATTCAATCTGCCTGTACATCTGGTCCCAAAACATGATTTGTGATTTTAATATGGTTGGTGAGACATAAGCTAATACATTTTTCTTTGCTGGAGCTAAAACATTCAGTGCAGAAAAGAAAAACATTAGATCTCTAACAACTATGTGAAATGAGAGTGAGAGAATTTCCTGTGACAATAGCCCAGGGAAATACAATATTTCTTAATCTTGCAGCCCACAGGACACCCCAACGTCTCTACAGTTTTTATATTTAACAGCTGAGTGGAGTGGTGGGGTCTCACTCTTTCAACCATCCTCCTACCTGAGGCTTCAACCTGTTCTGATGCTGTTAACTTTTTTTCAAAAAGTACTTGTTGAGCTTTTGCATTAAACTTTAGTCAGAACAACAATTAAAAACTAATAATAATAAAATAAAAAAAAAATAAAAAAAGGAAAGGAAATACTTTTTTTTTTTTTTCCCTACAAATGCCAAAGATACTCTGGGAGTCCAGTAATCACTGGCTTTCCTAAAAGGCAAGTCTCAGATGTCTGTGACACAATATTCACAACACAACAATTTTCCATTAAGACACCTAGTATTACATGTCATATAGCAGAAAGAGGTTTGCAGTGTTGAGCAGTTCCCATAGCAGCTGCCACTGTTTTCTCCTCTGGTATTTGTATATCTCTGATACTGTATGTAGTATGAAAGTTGTAAACAGCTTGCCTTCATTTCATTGCCTCTCAGTTTGGAGTCTTGCATATGCTATACGTAATATGCTGTTCTGTCTCAACAATCCATCCAGCAACTTCCCACCACAGCCACCCCAAAAAACATCCTCTTAAAACGTCCTGGTTCAATTCTGAAGGGTTAAGTTGTTGCTTGATTACGATATCAGAGACAGTATCAATCAAAATGGGAAGTAACTCTCTGCAGTTTTAAGTGGTAACTCAATGATAGACTTTTAAGGTTTTTTTTTTTTTTTTTTTTTCACAGTGAAGTTATTTTGGCCTAAAAATGTTAATACTAAGTTTGGGTTTGGTATGTTTTTGTATGTCTTTTCCTAGTAGGGTGAAAGCGGGTTAAAACATCCATTTAATCCTCAGGGAATAAGGCCCATAAGAGTATTTTATTGAAGTGTGATTGAATGCCAGTTTCTTCAGCTCTTACAAAGATGTCTCTAGAGGTGTGATATTTGATGGGTACTTATTTTTATAAGCTAGAGCTCTGAAAGGGCCCACAGGGAGCCAGGTACATATTTCTCGGTGAATTTTTGAGTGGCAGGGTGACAACCTCCTCTGCACATCACATTCCAGCTGCAGGGCTTGTATATTGTTCCTCTTCCTAAATGCCAAGATTCTGATAGGGCTAACTCGAAGAATTATGCAGGTACCATGACACTGGGTTTTGCAACAGCTTATTTTTGAAATGGTGGCTCAGAAAATAGAATTAAGGGTGCTACATTTGAGTTTAGGGCCAACAGCCTTAGAGTAGACTTGCTGCGCCAAAACAATAGAAAATGCCATGCACTGGGAGGAAGCTTGAAGCTGCAAACTCCTCACTGCTCCATGCTCAGAGGAGAGCTGTAGGGTGGTTGTTCCTTCCATGGCTTGGACACTCCCTTCTGAAAGTAGGCATGTGTGGCCTCTGCTGTGCTGATCATTCCCTTGTAAAGTGGGAATGGAAAACGTGATCTACTCCTCTTTTCTACTTGCTTACCTGCCAACCTCAGGGCACCCTGAATTGCATTTTTCAGATTGCCTATGTATTTTATCCCCCAAACATACGTATTCAAAATAGATCACATAGGAACAGGTACTGGACATCAGATCTCCCTGTGTTCATTCTCTTCCTCCTTACTGAGTATCTGGGGTCACACTCCCATTCTCTGGCCAATTACATGTTTTTTTTTTCTGTATTTTGGTAGAGCTGAAATGTCAGTTATTGAGTATATCCTCTTCCCCAGAATAGTTAGTCTTGTGTAGTTCAGAGAATTGAGAAACACTGAATTTGATCCCTGCTATAGGGAGACCTGAAGACCCCTCTCTGCCTTTTGAAGGCATGTTCAGATCAAACCTGAGCTTTTGAAGTAAATCTCTTGCTTCTCCCCATTTATTGTGTCTTGGCTTGTGTTACAGAGTGGAACAAGCAAGTTGGAGGTCAGTTAGATAAAACTAAGGCTATTCCAAAAGATAGGTCTTTAAAATTTGTACAGTTTAGAGACTGAGGACAAGCACTTTTTTTTCTTTTTTTCTTGTTCTACAGATCTGCCAGTATTGCTCTGCAATACTTGCTAGTGTCAGCTGACATGGGTTTCTCCTGAGAACCAGGGAATAAGGTGATGATACTGAAAGGGGCAACACCAGCATGTCTGTTAGCTTTTCCCTACTGCTGCTTGTCATGGAACCTGACTGAATGGGCTTGCATTCAACATGCTCTGGAGTCAAACTGCTTGAATGGTTTCAGTAAAGGAATGTCCTCTTTCAGATCTAAATGCTGCTCTTAATTTAGGAATGAGATTTTCAATTGTCTGACCTTTAAAACCAGACTACTTTTTCCCAAAGCAGCAACTGACTTTTTAATGATACAGTGACTGACATTTTAATTGCACAGTAAATAGAAAAATAATTCATATTAGGAAGATCAACAATGTGTTTATTAGGTTCTAGCTAGAAAAAGAAAATAATTTAGTTGTATGTATAATTATATTTATATTTGTCTGAGAGAAGAATACAGCACTCATATTTATCATGAGATATATGATGATGTACCTTTTATCACATTTGGAGTCCAGAGAAGCTAATGAATTGATTACAGTAATAATAGCAATAAGTGAAGCAATTCATGCTGCAGAAGCAGAAAATGAAGTTTGAATTTGGTATCCCTGCAGTCGAATTGTTTCAGCTAGTACATATGTCTGTAACACATACTTGAAAGGAAAATCTTATGAACTGAATCATTCACAATGATCGGCATTGTTTGACAGACCCTTCTAGAAGTGCAAGGGTGCATTCCCTGGGGCTAATCTGATCTAATTTTATACAAACCAGAAACATAAAGAATGGTCTGCGATTTCTGTAGCAGGTAATTATTCATGAGGTTTCTAAATTGATGGAGCACTCAAAATCCAAAGAGTTAATACTATATTAGTAAAGTAAGTGAAAAGTGCTAATTGAATTCTACTGTTCTGAACTCTGTGAAGAGGTTGTTATCATTTAGAAACTATTTCAGATTTTTCATTTTCTTCCTACATGATATTCTTGTGTTGGTGATACTGGGAAGTCAGAAATGTAACTGTAAAGTAAGGAGCTTGGGAAACAGAAAGATTGAAGAGGTTGCACAGCCAAGATTTTATAAGCAAAAATAACTAGATTTGTTCTTTAAAAAGAGGACTTGCCTTTCTAATACCATGGTATCATGGTACTGGAAAGTTGTATGCTACTGAAAGTAGCATATTTTACCATTAAAAACAGACAAAACCACACAGTTGGCCAAGATTTCTTTTAAAACTGACTACTAGTTTTAAAGTATCTTAATATCTAATAATATCTCCTATTTGAATATCTAATAATATCTCCTGTTATAAAAACACTTTATTATTAGAAGGTGACGGATGTATGTTTCATTCAAAATTACACTCAGTTTGTGAGCTCTTCAACCTTAAATAACAAAGCTGAAATTATATGAACTTTTAAAATGAAATCTGATAGTTATTTAACATTTTATTTCTTCATGGCTTATGCTGCTTGCACATAACTTTCTTAATTGAAATTAGGTTTTCAGGGATGAATCTGTCATCAATTATTAGAAAAAACATCACCTTCAAAGCATTCTAGCAACCTGTCAGCCTTACACAGACACTATTTGAGCTCCAGGTTTTGAGTCCTGAAAGCCCTCCATCATGTCTGGCTCCTTCTGCCTCTTTTGGTCAAATAGTTCTGTGAAAATGTGGAGCAGGAAGAATTCCATGGAAAAAAAACCTTGCTCTTATCTTGTTTATCCTACTGTGGTGGGTTGACCTTGGCTGACCACTAGCTGACCACCGCTCTCTCACTCCTCCTCCTCAGCAGGAGAAGGGGGGAAAATATGATGAAAAAAAAAAAAAACTAGTGGGTTGAAATAAGTACAGGGAGATCATTCACTAATTACTGCCATGGGCAAAACAGACTCAGCTTGGGGAAAAATCATTTAATTTTTTTTTCCCAACTAATAACAGTAGAGCAGTGAGAACTAAAAGCAGCTTCCCTCCATCCCCCTTCTTTGATCTCCCCTCTTCTGAGAGGCGCAGGGAGATTGGGTTGTGGTCTGTCTGTAATGCTTCATCTCTGCTGCTCATTCCTCCTCACACTCTTCTCTGACTCCACTTGGGCTCCTCTCCACGGGCTGCAGCTCCAGCCCGGGGCCTGCTCCTGCGGGGGCTCCCATGGGCCGCAGCCTCCTTCAGGCCACATCCACCTGCTCCATGGGGGCTCCTCCAT
>VXAA01003400.1:4139-41429 GCA_013399115.1 Anseranas semipalmata | reverse complement strand
GCTGGCTCTGATCTGACATGGGGCAGCTGCTGGGCTCTGCTCACAAAGGCCACCCCTGCAGCCCTCCTGCTATGAAAACTTTGCCATGTAAGCCCAATACACCCTAACATAACAGTCACTGGACTGAAATTTTGAAGAGAGAGATGCTAAGATACATGCCATTAACTAACTGGAGCTATTTACATATCTTTGTATAGCTAAATTGTAAACTTGGAAGTAAATTACAGGATCAGAGAACGGCTAAGGCTGGAAGGAATCCCTGAAGCTCATCTGGTCCAGCCTTCTGCTCAAGCAGGGCCACCTAGAGCAGGTTGCCCAGGCCCCTGTGGGGGGCAGCTTTTGAAGATCTTCAGGGAGGAAGACTCCACAATCTATCTGGGGAACCTGTGCCAATGCTCAGTCACCTGCACAGTACAGAAGTGTTTCCTGGTGTTCAGAGGGAAACTCATGTCTCAGTTTGTGTCCATTACCTCTTGTCCTGTCACTGGGCACCAAATAATTAAGTAATAAAAATAAGATACAGATCATGAAATTCTCTGGAATTTACCTATTAAAGATTGTCTGCATGCAAACTAATAAGTAGAAAGATGACCATTTTATATCATCCCTGCAGTTTTTAAGTGCTCTACAAGCATGCATTCAGCACAAATGATGGAATACAGAGAGATTTCAGAATGCTTAAATGTGCTTATTTCCAGTATTTTAGTCCTAAATTGATGAAAATGGTGCATACGAAAAATATATTATATATATATATATATATATAAGAAGGGAAAAAAACAAAATTATTATGGCTCCAGATTTTTTAGTCTAAATATGTGAATGTATTTGGATCTTGCTGCTGCTATAAGTGGCCTTCGGATAATGTGTTAGGCTGGCAAAAGGTGGGCCTCAAAGAGAGGAGCAAACCATACTCAGGATTTTTAAAGCATCATTTTGATACCAGGTTACAATGGTTCTATTCTAAAAGAGAAATAGAGGGCAGTTGTATTGATCTTTCAATAGATATCAGCCCTCCTACAGTTGCAGAGTCTAAAGCAATAGCTCCAGTGGTACAATATGCTTCTTGTCGGCAAAAATGTTGAAAATAACTAAGTGTGTCTATGTGTGTTCCTTCTTGCCCATGCTATTACCAAGCCATAGAGAGGGAGGACAAAGAGCAAATTCCATTCAAAGTAACGCAGTGAGGTTGTTCAGCTCATTACTTTTACTGTTACTGAGTGTGCTGTACATCTTCTTCAGAGTGGGCTGGTGCTTATTGCAATCTCAATGCAGCATCACTGCATACTGGCAGTGGCATGTTCATTTGCTGGACCATAAAGCAGATTTGTTTACCATAGCCAGCAGGTATGGATGGTTAACATTCCTCCGTATTTTGAGTGTGAAAATGATAAAGTTGATCCAAAACACACATCTTTCAAGCTATAATGGGATATATACACTTTCTTCCCTTTCAACTTTGTGTAGGCAGTAAATTAGGTTCTACCTAATGGACAGTTAGTTCACAGGAGTGGGGACTGGGGATTCAAATCAGCAGGATTCACTGGCATTGCTCAGACTGCATTGGTTTGTACCAACTGAACTTTTGACACTAACTGCTTGGACCAGTCTCATTCATCAATTAAATAGCTTCAGATAACATCACCACTATCAAATGTGTTTATGTTTATTTGTTTCTGTTTTATGCTGATGAGGTAATTGATCCCGATACTTATTCTATTGTAAAAAACAAATGGTGCCATAGTAAGTATACATCTCTGTCTAATGTGAAAATCAACAATATCCCACTGTAGAGTATTTTTTAAGTTATGAAATTCTAACTATATGTTTTAGCTAGTCAGATCTCTTTTTGTGAAATTGTAAGTGTACTAATGCTTTTTTTTTTTTTGCTATTTAATATATATTGTTTTGTATTTCTCTGAACAACTCAAGATGTCATATTTAATTAAAAAAAAAAAAACAAAAAAAAAAAAACAGGGCCATTGTGCCATAGCTGTGGACTATGAATTTCAATGACCCTAAAATAATATATAAATGTAATAAATGTAATCCAAGAACAATAATAACTTAAAATGTACTTTAGGGTAAAGAAAAGCTTCCTGAATTTCAAGTGTTTATATTTTGGCTTTAGACAACAAACTATTCCGTGACAGCAATGAATCATGTAAATGGAAATCTCTGCCTGGAAAATCTGATTTTCCAATGTGGAATTTAAAATGGAACTTTCTTGGAAGGATGAGTTGGAAAGGTGAAGTAATGTACCTGAGTACTGGAAAAGTCCTAGTAAAAAGGTGGTTAAAGAGAAGAACATTTAGATGAAGAAGAAACAACTATGGGTAAAAAAGGCAAATAAGTGTACTCTGCTGCCACTGTCAGCAGAGAAAGAATGTGAAGCTGAGATAAAGTGGGAACCAGGCTGCAAGTAGTGTAAATCAGCATTGTTTTGAGTAGGTATGTATTAACTCACATTAGCTTAACTCCTGGCTCTGATCTGAAGTGAAAGCAGAGTTGTATTTGTTAAGGACCTTGATTAAAACTGGACACTTTACACTTGTGGCCGTCTCGAAGGAGGGACAGACAAAGCCAGCCTCTGGGTTCATGACACATAAAGAAAATTTGACTCTCAAATTGCAGTTTGGTATGTGCATATGGAGTTCTCCTGAATAATTGCTCTCAAGTCCAAAAGCTGGCACATAGAAAGGTGACAGAATAACAATGATGACCTCATGAGGATACCTACATACACCCTTTCTCTTGGGTATTTAATATGTCTCAAGCCAGACAGAAGACAACAGGTTTTTCTTCTTCCTATATATACTATAAAAAATCTCTAAAAATCTCTAGATATAATTAATACTGCATTAAGTGAAATAACATCTAAATTCTATCAATTTGTCTTCATAGGCTCTGTAAAGGTCTTGGAAAAGAATTAATCAGATGAGGGGAAGGAGTTGTGCCTCAGTTTAAAAGTATGTTGTGCTATCCCAAAGTTTATAAGTGATTGGTTTAGTAATTTATATTTCTTCCATCATTAATCAATCAACTCAACACTGTAAAATATCTGACATTTTCTATGATACAAATTGTACATAAATTATCTGATCCTATCTGAGAAAGAAGCAAACCCACCCAGAGTGTCAAAACAAAATGTATTAGTGTGAGGAAAATCTCCCTCACCTTAGATTTTCACTTTATCAAGTTTCCAGCAAAACACATCTATAAGAGAATTACAGTAAATGGCAACAGCTTGATAAAGCAAGGAATTTTAATAATGAATAGCTCTCAATTCCTGTATTGCCCAAGCCCTAATGAAGATTTTTAGCAACATAATAAGGATGATGATGATTATAATATAAAACTTCAACAGCAATCAAAAATTTTATGACACTTTAAAGTCTATCTTTACTAAACATATATAAGCTTTACATATCTATACAATGCATTGTACTTGCAGTTTCAGGGAAAACTTTTTTTCAATATTTTGAGCAAAGAGTAGTAAAAGGGCTTCTAATTGTATGACCATCTAAATTAGCTTCAATTATTTATTTGCAGAATTAAATAATGTAAAGTGAAGGAAAATAACTTGTCAAAGAAGTTTCAGCAGATAAATGAGATCCAAAATGTTTAGTTGTTTTTAAAATCATTTCCAAAATTGAAATGCTCACAATATCTTTATTTTTGACACTGTCCTTAAATTGGGATGAAACTAAGATGAGTCACTTAAAGATGCCATACGTAGACTGGGTTAGTAAATTTTATAGATGCTTAGAAACCTGTCTTGTTAGAATTGATACTTCATTCAAAATCATGTAATGGATAAAATCAGTTAGTCACAAACTTTGTAGGAAGTATTTAGAGCAACCAATAGAAAATAGAAACATTTAAAATGTTACTGAAATCCACAGAGATGCTTAAAATATATAATATATTCTCACAATGAGAAACTGAATTTGCAGAAAGAGCTAGGTTCTTCTTTGAGCATTAATTTACAACATTAGAAAATTATTTAATACATTTTGAAATAGTGTTGACAGAGCAACTGTGACAATTCAGCACATACTGTTCACTCTGCCACAACACTGGATCTCAAATAAACACCTTACTACCCAAAGTAGAGTTTTAGGTTATTAAGATGACTACTTGTGCAATGCCAAATCAAGGACTAACTCATGCAGGATTTTTAAGGAACATATTCATTATCAAACTCACAGTTTTCAGATTCAGACATCAGTACATATTATGAAACAAGCAAATACTTGAGAAGGCTTTAAGGTTAGCATTTGTTGTTCCAGACCTTTTTTCACCTCGTTTTCTTCTGGATAGTGAACGCTAGTACAAATCTAGGTGTAAAAACTTTTCAGGCATTCAGGAAAGTATCAGACGTGTATATGTGTCCCTCTAGAATTCTTCAGAAGAAGTAATTGAAAGCAAATGGAGGGTAATTAGAAATACACCCCAGAACAATGAAAATAATTATAAAGAGGAGTGGAGAAATTTAGAATTCTGTTTTCAACATCTTTGATCATTCAGAATTATCTGAACTTAACAGAAAGTTTTCACATACCAGATTATTTGCTAGCAAAGGACATCTGCATCCATGCTAGTCAGTGAAGAAAACTCCTACTGGTGTTATGATAAGTTGGATGGCTCAATAAGAGAAACAGATTGAATCTACAGCTAATACGCTCCTGATTTCACAAAACTGCTCTTTCCTTTTAATTTAACTCAAAAGTTTGGAAATAATTGCCTAGGTAATCCTTGTTTTCAGTTGCCTATTAATTGTTTTCTTTTTGAAATGGATAGGTGTTAAGTATGTGCTGGAGTAATTCTTGACCTTTGACATCAAAAGGTTACTATAAAGTTGGTTACTATAAAGTTGGTTACTATAAAATCTAATTATCCCTTACAGGGATATTCACAATTGCTAACTTTGCTTTGAAGAAATTAGAGTCTTGGTGCATAGTTAATGAAGAGAGGAAGTTTGCTTCAGGGGCTGAAACAGAGCAGGTGACTAACTTGTTTTTCTACAACCTTGGTTTCAACAACACATTGGAACAACCACAGTTTCTTGAAGATGGAGACCCAAACACTCATCAAATATATTGCTGATTTTAACTTATACAGGACAAACACCTTAATTAATATCTGTTTCTGTCTCACGAATAATTTTGAATTAATGGATTGAATGTAATGAAAGCAAGCTTTTGCTGCTTCCTCAAAACCGCTTACACACATTTCAGGCACTGGTGATACCAGTGTTAATGTCCAACTTGGGCACTGTATATCCATTACTGTTTAAATGTCTCCTTTTCTAAGTTGTGACCATTGAGAAGATTCATATAATTGTCTAAGCTTGGAGACATTCATGAATTTCCCTCGACTTTTTTTTTTTTTTTCTTAATGAATACACTACTTCTTTCCAATGGACTGGCCTTTAAGAACCAACATAAATCTTATGAACACTTTTATTAATTATTTTTACCATACTCATTGGATTTGTTAATTCACCTCAGGCAACAACAACTAGTCATTAATCTTTCCCTTGTTCCTGAGACCATATTTTATCATTATTGACTTTTTTGCCAATTAGCTATTTTAATATTTTGCAAACTGACACAGGTGGCCTAGCCATTAATTTAGTATTGAATTGAATACTGTGAGATATTGTGGGGAGAAATTCCTTAACTCTTCTGTTCTTGTACATATACAAGTCCTACTAAATACCTAACTTGTGACTATGTGTTTTAGAGGTAAAATTTTCGATTCATAAGGGCCCTGACTTGAGGGGCTCCTCCTGCAAACACTGTAGATAGCTGGTAAGTGCAGTTCAGAGGATGGATGCTCCTTGTATAGCCAGTGTAGAGAGAGTCTTTGAGCCATTCTGAGAGTAATACCCAATGACAGAAAGCTGATGGTCCTGTCTCCACTGGAGAAAAAGGAAGATATTTTCACTTATTTCCTGTTAGCCATACAAAGTAAACCCAAAGTCCTTTGTTTTTCACATAACAAGTTAACATGTATGAATATTTAACACTTTTTTATGCACTAGGTTTACCTCATCATGATAGCAAAGTCATGAAGCCACTTACTCAAAACTTTCATATGGCATGTTCTCCTCCAGTTGAGATTAAACAATTCCTTTCAGAAGCTACGAGATTCTTAAAATATTATGATTAATGATTAATATTCATATATTATATTTTGTAGCAAGAGTGGCAATAGAAATAGATCATAAAGAAGAAGAAGAAAAAAATTTACTTTTCGGGGGTTTGATTAAGTTCTTATAATGTCTTATTTAGAGGGCTAGAATCATTACATCACAAAACCATCTGAGTGGGAAGGGGCCTAAGTTAGTCTCTCCCCCAAAGCAGGGCCAAGTTGAGAGTTTGTGGGTAAAAGTTAAGAACCAGACCAATAAATGACACCTTGTGGCTGGGGTCTACTACAGGCTGCCTGATCAAGGCGAGCCTGTTGATGAGGCCTTCTTGCTTCAACTACAAGAAGCATCAGGCTCACATGCTCTCAATCCTGATGGGGGACTTCAACCACATGGATGTCTGCTGGGAAAGCAACATAGCAGGCTGTAAGCAATCCAGGAGACTCCTGGAGTGCATTGAGGATAACTTCCAGGTCCAGGTATTAGACAAACCAACAACAGGAGAAGCATTACTGGACCTGGTGCTCACCAATGCAGATGAACTCATTAAAGAGGTTAAGATTGGAGACAGTCTGGGCTGCAGTGACAAATCCCTGGTTGAAGTTGGAAGGCACCTCTGGATCTCATCTGGTCCAATTCCCTGCTCAAGGAGGGTCACCTGGAGCAGGTTGCCCAAGACCATGTCCAGGTGGCTTTCAAATATCTCCAAGGATGGAGACTCCACCACCTCTCTGGACAACATGTGCCAGTGCTCAGTCACCCGCACAGTAAAGTGTTAATGGATGTACAGAGTGAACATCCTGTGTTTGCTTGTGTCCATTGCCTTTTGTCCTGGCATTGGGCACCACTGAAAATAGCATCTTCTTTGCACCTTCCCTTTACGTATTTATAGATATTGATAAGATACACCCCCTGCCCCGAGCATTCTCTTCTCCAGGCTGAACAATCCCAGCTCTCTCAGCCTTTCCTCATAGGAGAGGGGCTCCAGTCCCTTCATCATCTTCATGACCTTTTGCTGGATTATCTCCAGTATGCCTGCATCTCTCTTGTACTGGGGAGCCCAGTACTCCAAA
The DNA here is from genome assembly GCA_013399115.1 of Anseranas semipalmata. Taxonomy (NCBI): domain Eukaryota; kingdom Metazoa; phylum Chordata; class Aves; order Anseriformes; family Anseranatidae; genus Anseranas; species Anseranas semipalmata. The sequence continues at coordinate 34,199 of VXAA01003400.1, read as the reverse complement.
TGTAGCCTCACCAGTGTTGAATAGAAGGGAAGGATCACCTCCCTTTATCTGCTGGCAGCACTCCCTGTAATGCAACCCAGGATACCACTAGCCTTTTTCGCCAAAGGGCACATTGCTGGCTCATGTTCAGCTTGGTGTCCACCAGAATTCCAGATCCTTTTCTGCCAAGCTGCTGTCTGGTCAGTGCCTAGCCAGCACTGGTGGCTGGTGTTATTCCTGCCCAGGTGTAGGACTTTACACTTCCCCTTGCTGAACTTCATGAGGTTCCTGTCAGCCCATTTCTGCAGCTTGTTGAGGTCTCTCTGGAAGTATCAGCGTGACACTAGTGTTTCAGCCACTCATCCCAGCTTTGTGTCACCAGCAAAGCTGCTGAGGGTACAACTATACCCCAGCACCAAGATTATTAATGAAGAGGTTAAATGGGATTGGACCCAGTACTGTGTCCATTAGCATACCTGCTGAAATTTGTCAGTGACACACCAGCAGTAGTATTATGAAAAAATTACTGGATGTACTTTGACCTGAAAATAATTTGCCTTCTGGTTTCTTACAATAATAGTGAGCAGCAGTCCTCAAAATTTCCCTATACTGAGGAATTCAAATGAATGTACTCCAGCGGTAAAAAGATGAAAACAGTAAAAAAAAAAAAAAAAAAGTTGGAAAGATAATAATCTGCAGTCTTATTCAGTAACCTAAACCTTGCATCAAGGTAAGCCATTTATTTCAAATGACATATGTGGATCCCTGAGGCTTTGAGGCCACAGCTCATTTGTGTTGTTAGAGACTGACACACACAGAAAGATGGAGAAAATGTGAAAAATATAAAAAAATCATAGGAGTAAAGGCAAGGTAACTGTCAGGAAACCGTGCATGGACATAAACAGCTTATAAAGCCCACGTCAAAGTATGTCTTTAAGAAATATGTTCTTAATAAATACCATCCATTACACCTTTAGTGTTAGCACAGTTTCAATCATAGAAGGGCTTGGGTTGGAAGGTACCTTAAAGACTATTGAGTTCCAACCCCCCTGCCACAGGCAGAAATTACACCTACTTGATCAGGTTGCCCAGGGCCCCATCCAGCCTGGCCTTGAACACCTCCAGGGATGGGGCACAACTTCAACACTATTTGCATATAAATGATTGCATTTTCTGACACACAGTATTATGTGATAATTGTAAGCATAACACTTCTTTTTTGTTCATGTGATTTATGCTCAAGTTACACTTAAAGCTACAGAGAAGAGCTACTGGTGTCAGCAGAGCCTGATACTCTCAGAAGGATGTATCTAAACAGATTTAAAACCCCCACACCTCTGGATTTTTTTCTAATTTTCTGTTATAAAAATGTGTTGACTTTAAGTACTGCCATACTTGTTAGTTCACTAGAAGACGCTAATATATTCCACAGTTATCAAACACATTGAGACTGATTGAGTTGACTACTAATTTAATACTTACCATCCTTATGTAACGATATGACACTGAAGAAAAAAAAAGAAAACTATGATGAGGAGGGCTATATCATTAGCTACCTAGAGACACATAAGCTGTTCCAGACTTAGTCCCACAGAGATGCCAATAAATAAAAAAGCAGATAATAGTCAGCATTGATAACCTAATACATCCAATTTTGGAATAAGATCTATCAACTGATGAGGAACATGGCTAATACTGTGATCCATAATGCTACATTTTAAAAATTCTTAGCATATGGAGAAGAAAAGAAGCAAAAGATAGCAAAATAGAGGAAGATAACATTGATAAGAAACACAGAGAAGTGGAAAAAGCCACACTCCTCTCATGCTTAAAATCTCAGAAGAGTTATTTGACCTAATTTATTCTGTATTGCAAATAAGAGATCATAATCAAACTAGTCCTGGGCCCGGCTTGATTCTGCGTTGTGCAACTGCTCACAAATCTGAAGACATGGGAGTCTACATTGTATCTGTAACTTAAGTAACCTGAGAGGCTAGTCTTCTTAAACAAGGTATTAAATCTGAGCTCAATGTTTTTGTCAGTGTGCAATGCTTAGGTTTGGATTTTTGAACAGGTACACTGCATATGGGAAGTGAATGATTTTATCTTCTGTGTTCATATAGATGATATCTCTTTCTCTCCTTTCTGGCCCTACCATCTAGTGTGATATGAAATTAAGACCAGATTGTATCCTTTCTTGCCAATGTTTACTTGTAGAGTATGTTATCCATACCTATAGCTCTTCCCGCCAAAAAGATTTAATAAGATTAATCAAGATTTTCTTATTAAATTGACCACAATAGACTATAAACAATAAGTATAATTGTCTTCAGTGAAATCTAGGGTGGTTTGGCTTTCTGTACGGAGATGAACCTAACACAGGTTATGTTGCACTCTAAGCTGTTATTCTTATTTGATCTAAGCAATTAAATCAAAATTTGGAATACTGTAAACTATTTTCATGGGAAATGAGAAACTGCAAAAGACTGGCCAAACTCTTAATTCTATGAATAGAGGAAAAAGTTCTCTTGTTCACAGTGCCAAACCCATTTCAGCTAACACTTAACCTAAAAGATCACATTGCTGTGTCACCAGGGTTTTTATGATTGAATCTGGACGTTCCCATCTGGCTTGCCTGTGTTTTTATCTGCTGCCTTGCCTCCACCCTCCTCAGAGCTGTGCCTCTCAGCCTGTCTTGAATTTAGCTACAGTGACTACAAAGATTTTAAGCTCTAGCTATTTGCTCTACTCCTTCATCAGGCAGCATTTCTTGCCCTTAGCTAGTGCATCTGAAGCCTGAAAATATTAATGTAAATTCAAGTTGATAGTTGGTTTAAGTTAATTTGACAAGTTATGATCTAGTGCAGTTTCTGCAGTGATAGCCACCAGAAGAAGAAAGAAAAAGCTGGAAGTAATAAGCTCTTCAACCAACCTGGCTCTGTGATTACATGATTACATATGAATACATGATTAGCACTCTCATAAACCACTTCTACAAAAACAAGATAAGAAGCTGTCTTTGTCCATGCAAATAATGTTCTGTAGCAGTTTCAGTAATCTCTTTGTTTTACCGTGATGTATATTTAAACTCAGTTTAGAGACAATTACCGTTTCAGCTATACCTAGTCCTATAAGAAAAAAAAAAAAGACATTTAAAAGCAGGAAGTAAATGTGCTCACTGCTATCAACCTCAATCCATAGCATTATTGTTCTTTAAGCATCAACATATAGCAAGTAGTAATTTAGGATGAAAAGATTTTGTGAAGACCAGTATAATATCATTTCAACCGTCAGTGAGTAATACAGAATATCCTTGAAGATTATGTACATGCTGATAGCTGGTCTGATAATGCCCTCCCCTACCTGCCTGTCTACGCTGTGCCCACACAGTCCAAGACTACTTGCGTAGGTTTTAGCAATTAGCAATCTCAGTAGGTTCATGTAGTCTGAGGTGTCTTTCACAGTCTCCATAACATTTGCACTACCAACATTTTATATGTGTTATGATGTTAACTTCTTGCAGTACAATATTGTTGCAATCCCACCTCCAGGGCAGCATAAGTGTATTTGTCTGCCACTTTTCTCCTAGTGTAATGCTCTGCTTCAGATGGCTTTATCCTCACCTGCCTTAGGTAAAAATACATCCAGTAGCAAGATAGCTTTTGTAGCTGTGGACCTTTTTCAAATTGTTAATCCACTCAATAAAATGTTAGTCCCCTTTTCAACTTAAGTAGTTATGACAGCACAGTATTGTATTTTGTTTTGTACTGTGGGCTGTGGCATCTCATAATTGTTATCTGTTTTGTGGACAGATGCTTATAGTTGTCAGGAATGATGACTTGTAGTGATCCACAAGAATGTGATTGCATTATCTCCTGATAACATAGGTAGCTCATAATATATCATTGCTGTAATAACAGTCTTTGATTTATTCAGTTCTCTTCCACTGTTTGCAATTGTGAAAACAGCAAAACAGAATAAAAATGCATCAATTCGTAGCACCTTTTTTTGATCTGTGAAATGAACTAGTGTCATTGATGCAAGCTATTCACTTCCCTGGATACCCTATTATTTGAGTGTATGTTTAAACCACAGTTTTTCTCTAGGTTTAAGGACACCAATAGAAACACCTTCTTTCCAGACTACTCTGCACTCTTTCCATCAAATCTGACATTATAAATGTCTGAACATAAAAATCAATTGCATGATATGTCTAGTGCTTTTCTTAGCCCACAGAGCTACCGTAATTCATAGTTATAAGCCAAGCCATGTAAAACCATTTAAAATGACAAAGATATAACCCCCTATAAAACTGCTATAATCCCTCCCTGCAGGTTATGTCTGTGTAAATTTTCTGTAACACATGGATGCTTATCCAATCTTGCATCTGAATATTGTGGAAATGAGGATGACTGCACACATAAGGGCAGAGTTTCAGCCATTCATTTGACTGTTATATATACTTTTAATAAGGGTCAGCCAACTTTATACAACTCTCTATAAAAATTATTGTGTATATTCCACAGCAATTAAACAACAGAGAATAAATAACTTGTAAAAAAACTCAGTCATTACTCAGTCAGTATCACATTACTTAATGCATTACTTAGAGTTACTCGGAAAACAAAATACACGATAAACAAAATTTAAAAGGTCAAAACTGAAATTAAACACTTCATACGAAAGGCTGTGAATAAAACAAATTGCTTATCTCACTCTTTCTTTGCTTTCATTGTCAAATCTGCATGCAGAGTTCCAGAATTTAACCTTTCTGTTCCCAGCTTGTTTTTCTAGATTTGTGTGGACATTTGGTTTCAATAACAACTTTACTGATTAACAGCTTCAATTTTGGCAAAAGCTTAAAACCAGGCAGACCTCATACACAGTTTTCTTTCCCTTCTACTGCTTAGAGATCTGTAGTTATCAATACAGTGTCTGACTATAGCAAATACTGGTGTTTTGTGCATGTCTTTGGGGGTGAGAGTGAAAGATCAGAACTCCTTTGATAGGCGTCATCACTTACAGTCTTTCTTTCTCTTTCTCGTTCAAAGCACACGTCACAAGGGGCAGAAAAGATTAAAGTCTTTGACGCTTTTCTTTACAAATGCAAAAAAGATGCTGCCTATCTTCAGATAACTTTTTTTTTTTCTTCCTTAATTATTATATTCCTGGGGGAAGTCAAACTAATTTTCTTTAAAATAAATAGAGTATAACATTAGAATTCCTTTCTTTTTTTCTTCCTTTTTTCTCTTTTAAAAGGCTGTTTAATCAGATCCATGAAAGTGATGGAGGAGCATGCTAGTCTCTAACCTGTAATTATTTTAAGTTTTTTTTAACCTACCCATAACTATTCTCTGTATTCCTCAGTGCCCTTTACAATAATGCTATTATGGCAAAGAGCTTGGCTGCATTGTATCTACTCCTAATGTTTATTCAAAAGTCTTTGCTTTTGGAATGAATTTGTATGGTCAGCCTAGGAACCCTTATATGTACAATTATGTTTCTATAGGCTTCTTCGTAATAACTATCTGCCACCAGGCAACTCTGTATGCTTGAGGGCAGGGCCAGAGGGACCTGGAGGAATGGGCTGAGAGGAACCCCATGCAATTCAGCAAGGACAAATGCCAAGTACTACCTTGGGGAGGGCAGAGCCCCTGCAATGACACTGACTGGGATTGGAGGGGCTCTGTGCATATTTTATAGTAGCTCTGTGGGAAAAGCCCTGGAGTGGTGCTGGGCAGTGAGCTGAGCATGAGCCCGTGGTGTGCCATGGCAGCAAAGGTAACGAACAGGTCCTGGCCTGTATGGACAGGGACACAGCCTGTAGTTGAAGGGACAGCATTACTCCCCTCTATGGGGCACTTGTTAGACCACATCTAGACACGGTATCCAGTTTTGGGTCCACAGTGCAGCAAAGACAAACTGGAGGTTGCTCAGCAGATGGCCCTCAAGGTGGTGAGGGCTGGAGCACTTGCCCCATGAGGACAGGCTGGGGGAGCTGGGCTGGGTCAGCCTGGAGAAGGGACATCTTTAGAGCATCGAACGGTCCCCCCACGCCTATAGGGGGCCATGGAGGAGATGAAGGCAGGCTCCTCACAGTGATGCAGGGTGGGAGTGTAAGAGATGACAAAAACAAATTGAAACAGGTTCAGACTGGATATAAGGAGAAATGTCTTCTCCTTATGGATGCTGTCTCCATAATTGGAAGGTTTCAAGCCCCAACTTGAAGCATGAGGACCAAGGCATGAGGAGCCTGGTCTGACCCCAGATCTGGCCTTGCTTTGGGCAGGCGGTCAGACTGGAGAACTCCTGAGGTCCTTTCCCAGCTGAATTATCCTGTTATTCTTTGCTTTTGCTTCTGATATAAATTATACATCAGTGACAACCATGCAGAAGGCTCCATCTTTAATGAGTAAAAACAGCAGTAGAATGGCCCAGTACTGCAAATCTTATTCAAGGCATTAACTTCAGCTGCGAGTGGTGAGGCCAGGAACAGCCGAAGAAGCAGAAATTCTGTGTGGTAAATAGTAAGTTTCTTCTCAGAAACTGGGAAATCCAGTCAGTGTTGTGTTTCAACAACAAAAGCTGTTTGGCAGGAATGCATGAGACCTGGTCAGCTTAATTACAGTGCATGGCTAGAGCATATCATGAAATCTCCCTTCTGTGAGAATTCCCTCTCACAAGCGCATATTTTATAGTAGTGAACTACAGAAGATGCATTAATGGATATCAAGGGTTATCATAAGTGCAGACTTAATGTGCCTTCTGAATAAGCCAGGTTGCCTGATTCCAGGTGGATGATGGTGATGACACCACCTCTGGGAAGCCTATCCTTAAGCTTGTTGTTTTGGGGCCTTTGGTTGGTTATTTTAGAAAGCACAGGAAAAGAGGAGAGTAACTGTGGCTGGAGAGTTTCCTCTTGCAATGAATAAAGCATTTCAAGTATATCTGAAATAGCGTGTGTGTGTGTGTATGCGTGTGTGTATGCTTGTGTGTGTGTGTTGGGGAGGGTAATTATATGTCTATTAGAAAAATCTGAGAAAACATCTGTTTTGAATAAAGTTGAATAATTTATTTTTGCAGTTCCCCACCAAACATTCATGTCTCTTATGCTCAATTAATTCTATGAATCATCTCAGTACACAATAAGAAATCAGAGGACAGCAAACTAGTTTGGTAAAAAGATAAGAAAGATGTAAATGGAAATACTTGTACATTGCATTCATTAATTACTTCTTTTTCTATTGTTTGTATATCACTTTACAACTTTCTTTTTTACTTGGTGAAAAAAGTGAAATACAATGAAAAATATTCTCCTTATAGTTGCAATAAATCCCTCTCAATTTTATTTGCTCAATGTAAAATTCCTACTTTGCTCATTCCTCTAGAGTAACCTTACTAATAGATTTTTTTCTTATTCTACATGCACTTTACAGTATAGGCCAATATAGCATGTGCACCATCTCTTTTTTTTTTTTTTTTCCTAAAACTAGTTGATGCAACAGTCAGTATTCTTATTCATTTTAGCTTGATATGACATGATACACCATTTATTGGGGTGTCTGTATGTATTTTCATATAATCAGTCCTAGTTATGAATTCAGATAGAAATTTTTATGCTGAAAAATCTTGATAAATGCAGTATTTTTGCCCAAAATGTGAGAATTCATATGCACTTAAATTCTGCATAGTTTTCTTTTTTCTTAAATTCTTTTTTGTTTTATTTATGATATTTTTCTTCAGCAGGATTATGACTTCTATTTGGTTTTGCTAAGAGGACTGTGTACAGCAGAGAGCTGTTGATATTATAATGATATTATTAAAGGGTGAACTTGTCTGAAACTTTATTATACTTGTTCAAACTGATTAGAAAAAATAAACATTTGTAAGCTGAGTAGCCCTTTTTCAGACAACATGGGTGAAGTTTGGATAAGCATACATAGGATAAGCATAGCAATGAATAACCATTGCAAAGTTTACGTTGATGAAAATTGTTTAATTTTCTTATTTTTCTATTTCTAATTTTATTGTGCTTCATATTGTGTCTTTTTCTTTCTTTTATTTTTCCCTCACAAGATACTTCCTAGGTCCTCCATTTTGGTTCCTTTCAGATGCCATAAATCAATGCACAACAGATAAGAAGTCATTGTATATATATCTGCCTGAGTGTACAAGTCTTTCTATGTTTTCACTTCAATGATTAATATATATTTTCAATCTGGAGCACATTGGCTCATATAAAAGTATTCTCAAGTGTCTTACTACATGTATTTTTTTATTGCATTTTTCTTCAGTGGATTTCTGAGGTACTTTAAAGAGGAGGCCAGTATCATTCTCTTTATTTTACTATGAGGAAAAAAAAAAAAAAAGAGGTGTCTACAAGGGAGAAGACATACCACAAACTTGGAATTAAGTAATGAAAAAAACCTCAAACCATATATTGAGGTCCACTCTCTAGCAATGTCTAACCTGTAGGTTTCTAAATTCACTATGTGTCTCCTTGATTGGCCTGCAAGGTCCAAAGACACCTGGTCCTGTGCTGAAGTACCTGTTGTAGTCATATGAGGACAGGTGTCCTACCTAGCACTTTGCTGTAACTGAAGAACCTTCTAAGTTCACTCTCTGAAAGAAAGCTGACTATTGGGGTCCCTGGTACTGGCATGGAAGATTGCCATTCTGGCTCAGACTAGTCCCAGGAGGACTCCACAACTGCCAGACACAAAAAAACTTGGTGCATCAAAGCATGTTCCAACTCATTTCTCCAAACCCAGCTACTGGTCTGCCATCAGTTCAGACGTGACGAAGCAAGAAGGGTATTAATGTCAGGGTGCTGATTCCCAGTCAACTGGGAAGTACAGGGGAGTTTCTGATCCTGAGTTTTCAGTCCTGACAGGACTGTTTCAGTGACAGAAAGTGCAGAAATGCTGCCAGGATTCAGGTGTAGAACCTTCACTACAAGTGAGAGCCAGGGTCCCTGGGCCACCTCATGATTCTTTCATTCCTGGCCCAACAGTGATCTGACTTTAACAGGAGGAGAGGGGAAAACTCTCTCAGCAGATTTCTGCTGGAAGAGAGTGTTTTGCTTTGCTGGTATTTATCAGATCTACGTTTGAATCCCCCAAAAAGCTTATATTATAGTCTTCCCACTTCCTCAGAAGAAAAACACTAGTTTTTTATGCAAACACAGAAGGAAAGCTATTGTTATGACCTAGATTGTCAGTACATGCAGACACTTAGAATATCCTTTTTATTCTCTAAACACTAGATTGAAAATAAGTAGATACCTACCACAGGTGAACTGAACATCTTATGGACATCTGTTCTCTCCATTGACTACATACACCCCTTTCCTTTGGAATACTGTATTGCCATCATAATGACTTTTCTCTGTCTGTTTTATATAAAGCATGTAAAAAATAGGCGTATGTGTTATCTAAGATGAAGACATTCTTCCAAATGCTTTTTCAGTGTTTTCTAGTTGTAAAAATCAGATATAAATATGAGTTTGCTAAGTCATTCAGAAAAAATAAACTCTAAATGTCTGTGTGGTGTCTAGACCTTACTAACCTTTGATAGTACCAAAACAACAACAAATAAACTCCAATAAAACTATTCCAGTGCTTCACCTTCAGGCACCAATTAAAAGGATAATTTCCTTTGGTAGTACTCTGAATACTACTAAAAGTAGTAATGAGAAAGTTGAAAGTCTCTGATGGTAGTTTGGTAAGCATCCCTGAACTCACTTTCAAGTAAAAGCTTTGTGCTGGCAACATGGAGTGCACTGCAGGAGCCAAGAACACCTGAGAAGCTGAGGCAGTATTCAGGGCATGGCTTTTCTTCCTGAAGACATTTCCAGTTTCTGTCACTTTTACTGGTCTGCATTACCATGCTCTTCCAGTTCTTCCTTTTCAAGCAGTTGTGAGGCTACTCTTTTACCAGATCCCTGACAGCTTTAAAAACAATCACTGTTTTAGTGATTACAGTGGGGACTTGGGAGTGTTCAATGGCTGTAGGAGGGATTAGAGGTGTAAGGAAGAGAGGAGATTAATTAAATGGTTCTTCCAAAGAAAGTGTGGTGAAATGACTTCAGAAAGTTTCCCATGGCAGCACTGAACTCAGAGTGCTTTATGATCAAGCCTGTCCTCAGTTTACTTAAGGTGTCATACTTGTCTTGTAAAACATCCCAAATACATCAGCATTGGATAGAAGCAGCACTGCCTTGAATGGATTTCTGTCACCCTTTTTATTAGCATTTAGCATGTCATTTATAGTTTTTCCTATTGTATTTAAAAGAATAAGACAGGAACACACAAGTTAAATCAATTGCTTCACTATTGCTATTAAAGGATTAGTCAATGTAGCCTACAGTTACTCATTATCAGAAGTGTAGCAAGACACAGGGGCTCTGTTCTGTCACAGCTGTCTTTTGTGTTGATGTAATATGGCGTTGTTATTTCCTTGCATTCAATTTTATCCAAACCTATGTGTTTCTCAAGTGTTGGCTTTAGTTTCTTGTTTTGATATTCATCTAGTCAGCATAGTGCCTGACATTTTGTTACCTACAAGCACAGCCTCTAACCCTTGGCCTTTCAGAATGACAGCAATGAAAATTCCCTCAGTACTGATAAAAAACAATCAGTTCTTACCATTGTGCTCACCTACCTGCTGGAAAGGCATGGATGAAAACAAACAAATGAATACGTGATGTTTAGTTGTGTTTTCATCTTCATCAAGAGCACACTTACTTGGTCTGTCATCAGTGATAAACAAGCTATACTGGTTGCATGCTGAAATATTTTTATCTGCATAGGAAATCTTGTAACAAGCACAAACACAAGTATTCCTGAGGAGAAGGCATCATTAATTAACAGATAAAGTTGTCACACTGCGGTGACGGTCAGAACAAGACCGTCTTTCCTCCTTTACTGAGTGCCACCAAAAAGTATGGTTTTGATTACATTCTACAGCTGATAGTGTAGCAGAAATTATTACTGGTGAATACGGAGGATAATGTCAGAAAGCTATCCCTGTGGTTATTTATCAAAGAAAAATTGATAACTAAGGGATGAAAAACAAACATAAAAAAATGAAAAAAGTTTTTAGCTAAAACTATCTGCGACATTTTTCATTATCATAGATGTAAACTAATTTCTGTTAGCATCTGTTTTAATTCTCTCTTGTTAGCTCTGTCTTGATCATTCTGGCTGATGTATGAAAATATTTCAGCCTTCATCCCCTTAACACACTATTCATATATGTTAGAACTGACTTTGAAACCTTCACATTTGTAAGTCTCCATTACCTTATTCAAAGTAAAAACCCTAGTAGATAGCACATAAATGTTTTGTATAATATTCTTCAAAGAAATTATTTTTTCAGGGCAAGGTATTTCACACTTTTTGTCTAAGTTGTCTGGGTCATCTATGTTGAAGTGTCTTTGGTTTGATGGCAAGTGACTAAGATATTTCTTTTATTGATAATTCTTCCAAGGAGTGACAAACTAAGATACCAAAAAAGAATACAAGGCAGCAACGTGCCCGGGAAAAAAGAAAAAAAAAAGTAATTCTGACAAGCTCATATTTTAGTGTTTTAGTCTTCTACTCTATGGAAATACACTCTTTGAATGAAATGTATGTGACTTTACTTTCTTTTACAGTTATATCTTTAGGCATACTCTGATATGATGATGAAGAGAAGCGTCATCTGGATTAATGGAAAGTTGGATAGTCCAGTCTATGGCTAAATATTAATTCATCAGATTGGAAACATCTTTTTCATGTAGTCATATTAACAATTAGTAAAACAAAATGCATGCCTCTGATTTTCCTTGTGCTCGCAGTAAAAATTTGAATTTTTGCACATCCTGAATATGGATATCTGCTTTTTCCCACCAGAGAAAACCATTAATAAAAAATATAAATCACTTTAAGCCCTTACAACCTGCAGTGCTTGCAGCCTTAAATAGCTTTTCAAATAGCAAAACTATTTTAAGAAGAGCTTTATTTTTAAAAATATTAACAGATTGGTTGTCATTATCTGGAACTGAAAACAGGGGAACATCTAAATATAGGTTTTGGAAGCTAACTGTAGGCTGCTGTTTGAAATCTAGAAGAAAATGATTAATCATCAGAGTGTTTATTTGAGGTAGATGAAGGATATGTTACTATTACTGTAGCCTAAGGAAGCTGAAGGTAGATGTGGTTCATAAATACAGTGTTCTGGGGACAGTGCTTCTAGCAACCCTTTGAAATTACAAATAAAACTTTTCATGATATTTTTTCTCTGTTTGTAAATAGAATAATAAATAATTTAGTTGAAATATTCTAAGGATTTTTTTCAGTCTTTAGCTTTTTGTGTACTATTTACTTTATAAAAGCAGTCAATACGGAACAGTTTGCTTAATGGATTGAAAAAAATATAAGGACATGCTTTCATTTAAAAAGAAAAAAATCCTTAGCAGTATTAATAGCAAAATCGTGGACCCAATCAGTCAATTTCAGAGGAAATTCTGACCATATGTCATTTTTGCCTCAGCATTGCTGCACACAAAGAAAATCCCATAGCCCTAAAAGAAGTGCAATGCAAAATATTATTATATAACATTATGAACATGACTTAATTTTGACAGAATTATGTGTGATAACTCGCCTGCTACACACTATTTTCTACCTGTACCAAAACAGCTATTTTGAGAGAAACTGAAAGAGAAAAATCAGAAAATGTAACATATAATCATTACAATTCACATTTAAAATTTCCATTTTCTTTCAGTGCCTTCTGCTCATATATAAATGAGGATGTCTCACTTCAAAGACAAAGAAATAAACCTTTCTCATCGGCTTCCATGCTATTCCCTTCTAACCATGTCAATCAACATGTCCCAGTTTTACCTAATGCTGGATACTAAGGTTTTATCTTGTTAGCAGATATTGGAGTTTCACTGTATGTGCCTGGTACTATTTATAATGAGTCCTCTTCCTAGCATGGAGGTGTTCCTGACACTAACACAATTTTCAGTATAATTTTGTGGTTTTCTTCCTGTGTGATATCACAGAAATCTGTGATCATACTAAGACATTGCAAAAATCATCATACCTAACTTTGCTCATTTTTTTCTAGGTGTGTGTATGTCAGATTACTGCCAGATAGAAGGAAAACAGAGCAATCCTGCAGAAATCCTGCTCATGGAAGTGACTGCAGAATTTGTGCGTGCCTAAGGCTTAGTTCATAGGATGTCACCATTTTTACTCAAGGCACTCTCATGGGTCTCAGGATGCTCTGCAGAAGTGCTAGACATGAAGTGACAGGGAATGTAGGAGTTTTAAATATAATTGTTCTTTTCTGGCACTCTACCAGACCTAGACACAGAAACTCTTTTAGAAGAGATGTTGGGAGATGCTCACCTCACATATTCTTGGCATATGTTGGAGACTGCCAACTTATTTTCCACTTGCTGAAAATCCCATAGTCCTGCAGGTAGTAAAACATGTGCCCTGGACAAAACAAACTGCTAGGCACAGACTGATTTTCATAGAATCATAGAATCATAGAATCATAGAACGGCATGGGTTGAAAAGGACCTTAAAGATCATCTAGTTTCAACCCCCCTGCTCTGGGGAGGGTTGCCAACTACTACAGCAGGCTGCCCAGTGCCACATCCAGCCTGGCCTTGAATGCCTCCAGGGATGGGGCATCCACAACCTCTCTGGGCAACCTGTTCCAGTGCCTCACCACCCTCCGAGTGAAAAATTTCCTCCTAATATCCAACCTAAATCTCCCCTGTCTTAGTTTGTAACCATTCCCCCTTGTCCTATCACTATCAACGTGTGTGAACAGGCGTTTAAACAGGCGAACTCCTGTTTATACGCTCCCTTCAGGTACTGGAAGGCCGCAATAAGGTCTCCCCGGAGCCTTCTCTTCTCCAAGCTAAACAAGCCCAGTTCCCTCAACCTTTCTTCATAGGAGAGGTGTTCCAGCCCTCTGATCATCTTAGTGGCCCTCCTCTGGACCCGTTCCAAGAGCTCCACATCCTTCTTGTGCTGGGGGCCCCAGGCCTGCACGCAGTATTCCAGGTGGGGTCTCACCAGAGCAGAGTAGAGGGGGACAATCACCTCCCTCTCCCTGCTGGCCACCCCTCTTTTAATGCAGCCCAGGACATAGTTGGCCTTCCGAGCCGCAAGCGCGCACTGCCGGCTCATGTCCAGCTTCTCATCCAGCAGGACCCCCAAGTCCTTCTCCGCAGGGCTGCTCTCGAGTTCTTCTTCTCCCAGTCTGTATAAGTACCTGGGATTGCCCCAGCCCAAGTGCATCACCTTGCACTTGGCCTTGTTGAACCTCATGAGGTTCTCTTGGGCCCACTTCTCCAGCCTGTCCAGGTCCCTCTGGATGGCATCCCTTCCCTCTATGGTATCAACTGCACCGCTCAGCTTGGTGTCGTCCGCAAACTTGCTGAGGGTGCACTCGATTCCGTCGTCTATGTCATTGATAAAGATGTTGAAGAGCACCGGTCCCAAGACCGACCCCTGAGGGACACCGCTTGTGACCGGCCTCCACCCAGACATAGAACCATTGACGACAACCCTTTGGCTGCGACCAGCCAACCAATTCTTAATCCACCTAACAGTCCATCCTTCAAATCCATACCTCTCCAATTTAGAGAGAAGAATGTGGTGAGGGACCATGTCAAAGGCTTTGCTCAAGTCGAGGTAGATGACGTCCGTCGCCCTTCCTTTGTCCACCGATGCCGTCACTCCATCATAGAAGGCCACCAGATTGGTTAGGCAAGATCTGCCTCTGGTGAAGCCGTGCTGGCTGTCCCAGATCACCTCTTTATCCCGTACATGCCTTAGCATGTCTTCCAGGAGGATCTGCTCCATGATCTTCCCAGGCACAGAGGTGAGGCTAACCGGCCTGTAATTCCCCGGGTCTTCCTTTCTCCCTTTCTCAAAAATGGGAGTAATGTTTCCTTTTTTCCAGTCACCGGGGACTTCACCCGACAGCCATGATTTTTCAAATATGATGGAGAGCGGTTTGGCAACCACATCAGCCATCTCTCTCAGCACCCTGGGATGTATACCATCTGGCCCCACGGACTTATACACGTCCAGCTTCATTAGGCGGTCCCGGACTTGTTCCACCGTCACAGTGGGACGGAGTCCACTCCTCTCACCCTCTCCTCGAGCTTCAGGGTCCCGACAGACATAGGAGACTTGACCACCAGTGAGACTTGACCACCATTTTCACAGAGTTTACCACCAGACGTTCTTCTGAGGACAGAGAGAACAAGTTTAGACGCTCCTAGGGCATTTCAGTATCACAGCTGAGATCTGAGCTACTGCTGACTAAACCTGACACAGTATCAGAAATCGCACAGGCCCCCCAGCGTGGCACTGATCCCAAAATGATGAGCCCTGCTAACAGGTTAATGCAGCTAAGCTGTTCCCAGGATCTTTGCATGGTACCATCCTGGGCTATACAGACCTATACATCTGAGCTGGCACTTGCCTTAGCAGTTCTTCCTCCCTCACTGTACTGGGTCTGTCTGGGATAGAGTTAACTTTCCCTGCAGCAGCCCTTGTACCTAGAACAGTGCTGGTATCACGCCAATGTTTTGGCTACTGCCAAGCAGTG
This sequence comes from Anseranas semipalmata, assembly GCA_013399115.1. Classification (NCBI taxonomy): domain Eukaryota; kingdom Metazoa; phylum Chordata; class Aves; order Anseriformes; family Anseranatidae; genus Anseranas; species Anseranas semipalmata. Next base: position 18,590 of record VXAA01003400.1, on the reverse strand, counting down.
CTGGCACAGCACCAAGACTCACTCCAGACCCCCCAAAGCCAGTAGGTGGGGGTGGGCAAGAAATGGGGAGGGGACATGGCCAGGGCAGCTGACCTAAACCAACCAAAGGGATATTCCATACCATGTGATGTCACACTCAGCAATAAAAGCTGGAAAAGGGAAGGAGAAGGGGGAAGGCTCTCGTTAGGAAGACGTCTGTCCTTCCGAACAGCCACTGCGGGTATTGAGGCTCTGCATCCCAGGACGTGGCCGAACATCGCTTGTTGGTGAGAAGTAGAGAATATGTATTTTTTTCCTTTTCTCTGTGCTTGCACGCGGTCTTTGCTTGTTTATATACATATTTTTGTTGTTGTTGTTTTTCTTTTTTTTTTCTCACCTTTAATTAAACTATCCTTATCTCAACCCTTGAGTTTTTTTCTTCTCCCTCTCTTCTATTGAGGAGGGGGAGTGAGAGAGTGGTTGTGGTGGAGTTGCTGCCCAGCAGGATAAAACCACCACACTCACTTGTTCATTTTTTGTGATTTGGTACAATGTTGTGTTAAGAAGGTCCTACCATTATCCTGAAATCCAGAATTTAGGCAATTCAGTAGTCAAGGGGATCAGACCCTTAGCTCTCTGTTGACATTACTATGAATAGATGACTTCGCAGACACAAAAAAAGGGATTGCATCATATGTACCAGATGCCTGAACATATCTGACCATTGATTGAATAGCTTCGGCTACATCAAATAGGAATACCCAACCTCAGTCAGGTATATCTAGAAGTAACAAGGAATAAAGCATACTAACTACTGCAGTATGTGTCCTCTGGGTGTTTAGCGGACCTTACTGATTTAAGTAGTGCTAAGGTTACACCATTAGCTGTTCAGAAGTAGAAAGCTTTTTAGAAATGTCCAGCAACATTGGCATTGTCAATAGATGCAGTAACGTCACCAGTCAACTTCCATAAAGTTACTCAGCTACTTTAATTTTCAACATCTACTTTAGCAAAGCTGAAGGCCAGGCAAATCTCAGTAGTATCTAGAGTCAGATTGAATTACTTCTGCCTGAGTTGGTACATAGACCAATTTTCACTCACCCTTCTCCAGAAGAACCATCCCATAAAACAACACAGTTCTAGAAACTGCCCTCTGTAACCTTTCAGGCAAGCTCCACAGGTGATATTTACACCATGATGCAGAAGACAGAATACTTTGGTTTCTTTATTTACAAGATCTGCAATTGAAAATTTCTGTGATTATCATAGGACACGGTGCCAGGGCTTGGATTTCTGCTTAGATAGTATGACATTCACAGTATTATGGGACTGGAATCAGGGCATATGGCATTAAGACAGCAAGCCAGGATGTCATAGTGCCTGCTCTCCACTGTAACAGTCTATATAACACCCAGAGAAGACAACCGATCACTGTGCATACCTGGAAAGGCTGAGGAAAGTGTACCAACTTATGTCCAAACAACTTCTAATATTCACCAGAGATTGCAGAAATATGACTTCAAGTAGTACACCATCCTACCCCTTCAGTCAATAAGATAACGCTTCCCCAAACACCCAGTGGTAAGGAACTGTATTGGGCTTATGTGGCAAGGTTTTGGTAATTGGGGGGCTGCAGGTGTGCCTTCTGTGAGAAAAGTCCAGAAACTGCCCTATGTCAGATAAGAGCCAGCTCCAGCCGGCTCCAAAAGGGACCTGGTGCTGGCCAGAGCTGAGCGAATGAGCAACGCTGGTTGTGCCTCTGGGAGAGCAGATTTAAGGAAGGGAACAAACTGCTGTGCCACAGCAGCTGGGAGAGAGGAGTGCTAAATGAGAGAGGAACATCCCTGCAGGCACCCAGGTCAGTGCAGAAGGAGGGCAGGAGGGGCTCCAGGCGCCGCAGCAGAAGTTCCCCTGCGGCCCGTGGAGAGGNGGCGGGAGCTGCCGCCCGTGGGGGAGCCATGTTGGAGCAGTTTGGTCCTGAGGGATGGACCCCGTGGTACGGACCCATGTGGGAGCAGTTCTGGAAGAGCTGCAGCTGTGGGAAGCCCACGCAGGATCAGCTTGGGAAGGACGGAATCCCGTGGGAGGGACCCCACGTGGAGCAGGGGCAGAGAGCGACCATGAAGGAGCGGCGGAGATGAAGCATTATGGACTGACCACAGGCCCCATTCTGCATTTTTCTGCACTGCTCAGGAGTTGGAGGTAGAAGAGGCTGAATAGGGGGAAGGTGTTTTTAGTTTGCTTTTTAGTTCTCACTGCTGTAGTCTGTTATCAGTAGGCAGTAAATCATATGAATCTCCCTATGTTAAGTCTGTTTTGCCTGTGATGGTAATTGGTGAGTGATCGTCTTGTTCTTATCTCAACCCACAAACTTTTGTTTTCATCTTGTTTTCTCCCCCCACCGTTCTGAGGAGGGGTAAGCAGGCAGCATTGTCGTGCTGAGCTACCTACCAGTGTGAAACTACCACAGGGCTTCTCAAAATGGCTACTGCGTACATGCAGATCGTGTGCATTGTGGAGGTACCAAACCTTCCAGTTTCAGATCTGTCAGTGTTTCTATACCTGCAGGGACTGGCCATAAGTTCTACATTAGATTTCTTTCATCTATACTTATTATAAAAATAAAAAATCAGTTATTTAATAATAAATATCTTATTCAATAAAGCTTGTTCTTCCTTCCCTTCCTATTGCACTGTTTTTGCAGACTGTTGATCCCTACTTTTGCTAGCATCAGTATGACCAGCTTTTTTTGTGACACCACAGTATTTATGTAGTCACCTACTGAATCCATTCACATTACACACCTTCTGTTTCTCTTTAATAAAGAAACAATTGCTTTTTCTTCTCCCAGTTCACCCAGTAGAGTGAAATTGTGAAAGACACAAACAGAAAAATAAAGTTTGTTGAGACCACACTTCATTACCCAGTCACACACACACACACAAAAAAAGTAGATACCTCAATACAAGCTTATGGATTGCTTGCTCTGTCACAAAGTATGCTCTTCATTAGTCTTCTGTGGACTTTACCTGATGAGGTCTCTAGGGTGCTGTGTAAAAAGTTATGTATGAGAGATTTTTAGATTCTGATTCATAACAACGCAAGGTGGTTATCCTAAAATATATCAGGGTGTGTTGTAATGAAAAGGACCTGCTCCTTTCCTTTCACTAAAAAGAGCTGAGGATGACCAGTGTAGTTTTAGATTTGGTCAAAGTGAAACTAGATATATGTTTGAAAATATGCACGTCAAAGTCAGTGTATTAGCTTTCATTTAGTCAGGATGTCTATATCAAAGGGATACCATGAAGATAACTTATTATCATTATTTCTTAAACATGTCTGCATGCAAAAAATATGAAATGGACTCATCTGAATCTCATGTGAGAGAAGCAAAAATATGTGATTTGAAAAGTCAATGTCCCCCCCCCAACTGGTAATTTAATCTTTTCTTCTCCAATAAAGCATTGAAATGCTATGTTCTTTTCTGTGCCTCTTTTCTCCTCTCATCCCACACTATATATTTAGCAGAGATCTAAGATAGACACACAAATAGAATAAGATCATGTTTTTGTCTACAATATCACAGAGGAATCTCAGGAGTGCCTGAGAAGAAAAGAAAACTTCGGGAAACTGAAATCTCCTTGTAGATCAATACACAATTGATGCCAGTGTAGCAACTTGGAATTAATGGACAGAACCGTTTTATAGCTCAGTCTACCATTGAGAACACAGTAGATCCATTTTTGCACAATAATCAAACCCAGGAAACTCAGCCTTGAAACTAATATACCCGCAGCTGAACATTTTTCTAAACAAAAGCCACTCAAGCGGAATTAATTATTTCCACACAGCCAAGGGGAACCAGATAATGGAGCCTTTGGGATAGGTGCTACTCAAGGAAGAAAAAAACCCACACATTTGTTAATATAGTCTGAGCAGCATTTTTCACGTGGGCTACTCTGAGCAGTTCTGCAATCTAATGAGTCACCGTGTGCATAATGATGGGCAGTTCAGAAGGAAAAAAGGAGACTGTACACATGAAATTCTACATTCTACAAATTCTGCATTCTACAACTTCCTTGCGAGGGGGAGTGGAGGGCCAGGCGCTGACCTATTCTCCTTAATCACCAGTGATAGAACCCGCGGCAATGGTGTCAAGCTGAGGCAGGGGAGGTTTAGGTTGGACATCAGGAAGAGGTTCTTCACTGAGAGGGTGGTTGCACACTGGAACAGGCTCCCCAGGGAAGTAGTCACTGCACCAAGCCTGTCTGAATTTAAGAGGCGTTTGGACTGTGCACTTAGTTACATGGTCTAAAATTTTGGGTACACCTGTGCAGTGCCAGGAGTTGGACTCGATGATCCTTATGGGTCCCTTCCAACTTGGGATATTCTGTGATTCTGTGAAATTTAAACTTGAACCATTCTTTTAACCTCAGTAGCCACAAGTGGCCAAAAGTTAGCAGATTCATTTATTCTGCTCCATTCTTTTTTATATTCTCTGGAAAGCACTACAAGTGATGTTCAGTTTTGTCTATTTGGGTCCCTGCTTTAAAATTGTAGACAAGAAAAAAAGGACTAGAGGGCCAGTACCGTGATTTACAGGCACAAGAAATCCTTCAAACTGAGAAGCATTCTCATAATGTTTTTCAACCCATAAACAATTAAATTTTATAAAACACAGCACATTTTTACCTTTTTGTTGTATCCCTTTCCTATGACTCTGAAACAGACAAATTTCGTATATACCTTTTGGTCAGAGGCAGTGTGATCTGGGTAGGCAAGGCTGAGTTTGCTTTCTGGATCAAAGCCACCCCATTCAAAGTGAAGGCAAAACTGCCATGTCATCATCTGCATCTGTCAGTAAAGACACACTCAGCTCTGCCATTCTTCCCAGGGTGGTTTGTGAAGTGCTCACTATACCTCTGATTCAGGCATATAGCCTTGTAGCTAGATTCTCAGTAAGCCATCATGCATCTCCTGTAACTGCAGGATCAGGGAAATCCTTCCTGACTGCAGCTGGGATTTTTATGGCTCCTCTAACACAGTGCGAAGAGGTCACCGAGCATCTGGTTCTTAATCTGCAACTTCCACTCAGCTGTTGATTCTTTCTGTATGTGTCCTCAAGCTTCATTTCTTCAAGTAAAATGGGACTAACATCACTTCTTCATAAGAGTGCCAGGATGTCTATGCAAATATTATATGCCTTGTGAAATGTGAGGTATATGAAAGAATTTCAATCTGTGATCCTCCACATCTCTGATTTAATGCAGTATTATTTTAAAGAGGATCAAAACATTTCAGAAACACTTGAAAACACAAAGTAGTTACAATATTAGAAGCACTAGTAATGAGACACATCACTTGTGAAGAGCAGAACTTTGCATATGTTGAATGAAATAAAAATACAGAATTTGGTGCTTGTGATAACTGGAAAACTGCTGGAGCTCAAATCAGAGTTGAAGAAAAGAAGGTAACAAGGATAATTTTCAAAGTTAATCTTTGAGGCTGTTTGTTCAAAACAATTTAGGTAATATCAGACTAAGTGTTATAATATCTAAAAGCTTATCAGTTGATATTTTAAAAATGCCTAGTTTCCATGCTATTAGATCTCTCCTAAAAGAATATTTCTTTGTTATTATTTCTTTGCTCTTCTATGCCATCAAGATACAGCAATGAGGCAGAAGTGTATTTGGGGTAATTGGAAAAAAAGTGGTAGGCCCATAACTTCACCCTTTCCTCCAGAGCTCTTTAGTCCTCTTAAAGCCTATATAAGAATACAGTATATTTAATCAGAAAGAGTATGAAGTTTCTGCCTTTAATTGCTCAATATTGAGAAGACAGAGAGCCCAACCTGTGCCAATCATAATGTAATTCAGATTTGACCTTCACTGTCATGGGAGCAGACACAACAGTGATGAAGAGATGGGCTCCACCTCTCTTACGCAGACTAAAGAAGAAAATAATATGAAAATTATGAACACAAAAAGACTTTTACCAGGAGAACTGAAACATGGCAACATTTTCCCTGTTCAGCGTACTTCAAGGAAAGGAAGACTGCTACTGATAAATACTATAAAAGAACCTGAACGGGATATAGATAAAGAAAAACAAGAAATGAAAATTTCAGATGCAAGGAGAAACTTTTGTTTAAGGCCTATAAAATAGAATTCTGATAAAAAACTTTCCAAAAATTAATTTTATTTGAAAAAGTCATCTCTGACTTGGTCAGTGCACAGATGGGAGTTTAGTTCTATTATCCCAAGATATTGATTTTAGAATGTTTTGATAAGTTCCAGAATTAAAATAAGAAACTGGAAGAAATGATCTTTTGTATCTGTTTTTATTAATTTTATTTTTAATAAAGAAAAGGTCTGTTTGTATTCCATTGGAAGTTTTGCAGTCATAAGGAAGTGTAATGGAAACACACATCTTTGAAATTGTGCTTGCCCTTTTCTGTTATGTGCTGTATCAAATAGCATGTTCAATCAGAACAGTGCCTCTAAGTTATTGTTAAGGGATCCTTTGAACGTAACTCAGAAATATACTTGTTAATATAAAGGTATGTTTGATCACACATTAAAGAAGTGTTAGTTCTCTTTTTCAATTAAAAACTTGAATATATGGAAAATCATCTGGACTTTTTTTATTGTTATTAAAATAATGTTAATTCTTTGTATGCATTTTTAGCTTTCCAGTTAAAGCTGAACAGAATAGGGTATACCCTATTGAAAAACTTTGAGATTGTTAAGCTTTTCTTATTCTGAGACTGTGAAAAAGTGAAAATTTCTGTCTTTCAGGTAGGTTTTTTTCTTCATCATGAATCAATTTCTTTCAAAATTTATTATGAAACTACAAATCCTACTTTTAGTGTCTTTTTTTTTTTTTTTCATTTTATGTTCTTATATATCAGCCGGTGAGAGGAGTTAATAATTACCACTTTTGTCAAAACTGATTCTTAAAATAAATTAAGGAGACAGGCATTGTTGTTGGAACTAAAGAAAACATTTTACAGAGCCAAGTTTTCATAGAAGCTTAGTACTTCTTTTCCTTTTGTACTTATATTTACTTTAATTTGGCAGAAAAATATGATAAATATTTGTTAAAGGTAAGATCTTGGGAAAAAATTTAAAGAACTATTCCTCATATGTACAAAAGTGTGGGCTAAATCAGCTTTAATATACATCATTTTGCAAGTCCAACAAAAGATTTGTGTTACATTGTAGTGCACATTAATTTATTTCTTTACATATCACTTCTAAGTTTACAGCATCCTTAGGGTTAAAATGGCCTTATAAATATCAACCCACTTACTCAGGTGTCCTTGACAAAGTCTTTTGTGTTATAACAGGCAAAACAGAATGAACTACCTCGTAACATGCTCATCTCTGAGAATTTTATTCCAGTGAGAGAAGTTAATGTATGAAAAGATTGTGTTGCATTTTACCTGATTAACAGAAGCAAAGGCTGACTTTTGTTTCAAAGTCAATTCTTTGCCTCTTCAATTTTCGTTCCCAGTAAAGTTCCATATTATCTAGGTCTCTTAAGCCCAGCTCCTTTCCACTTACACCATGAACTTACCGGCATTTCTAAGAATCTTTGCAGGCATGCTTCTTGCTATTTTAGAGCATTTCAGAATTGTGTTTATTACCAGGCCATAGAGGATGCTTCTCTTGATTGCTGTACAACTGCCAGGGACACACAACCTGCATATTTGCAGTACTCCAAGGAATGCACTTATGAATTAGGCATTTGTTTAAGTATTCTCATACCTTGCTTGTTTGAAAACCCACTCCCAAAGAATGATCTCTAACCAGCCTCTTGTCCTGAAATCATCCTTAATGCAATCAAAGCTAAGGTGAAATGCAAATAAAAATACGTACGTGCTATACTTAAATCAGAAAAAAAAATAAAAATCTATAAGTATTATTGGAACACAGAAGACAAAAATAAAGAAAAAAGAAAAAGAAAGAAAAAATGATCTTGATCTTTTTACCTCAAATTTAATATGAAAGGACTCTCTCTCCCTGAAATGGGCTAGTTTGCTGGGAATGTTTTCCTGACAGTCACCTAGTCAAGAACTCCTCCCTCAGGATACTTTATGTCTCAGGCTGCATTTATCAGAAAATTTCTTGGTGGAGTATGTTTCTTTTGTAGCTGAACTTCCCAGGAAGTCCAGGTATATTTAATATTTCTTATTAACACTTCTTATTTATATTACTTCTCCCTTAGGCAGGTTTGACACTTTTCTTTTTCTTACTCATTTATGGACTGTATCAACTCTCAGGAGATACATAAATGCCACTTATTCAGACTAGGTATCTTCTCATGTACTAAACTCATCAATTAACGATTCCTTTACTCAGCAATGGTAAAATTCTTCCTTTCCTTTGCCCTTAGAGACTAAGGTACACATTTCATTATGAAGTATCTCAATGTACAGAACTTTCATCTATATCAGTCTGAAAGTTCACAGAAACTTTGTACAAACAGTCAAATGAGATAAAAATATATAGCTCACCACTAGCTTTTTATTGGGGTTGAATGTGATGGTAACTATCTAACAAAAATAACTGTGAAAAGTCTGACCCCTCTTCTCCAATAGGAATATTGTAACGTTTTCTTACAGTCTGCAATGATTAACTTATTAAGGGTTTCTCTTGCACTTAAGATGATACTTTAGCTTTCTTAAATGTTTTCATAACCTATATAAAAAAAAAAAAGTCATAAAAATTTCACGGCATATATGGATTTTATTTCTTTCCAGATAGTTGTAATATTTTTTCTGCAATGTTTTGTATGATTTTCTGTTCAAATGCAACAGTTCTGCTGAGTAGCTGGACAATGCTTAGGTCAGTGAGTTTTTGCCCAGCTTAATCAGTCACTCATACTGTTCCTTTCGGACACAGTCTGATTGCATCCTGAAGACTTTTCCTTGTAGACAGTTTTTCTTTTACAAGCTTCAGATGGTGCCATCCATATTTCTGATTTAAATCAGTCGGTTGTAATATTGCCCTGTCTTTCTTCCATCATTTTGTTTCATTTTTGTTCATTTTTGTTTCAGTTTTGTTAATTTTTGTTTCTTTTTTTTTTTTTCTGCTTTATGGGAAATATTTTTTTTTTACCAAGTTCAAATAGGAATTGATATGAATCAGAATGGTCTTTTTCCAGTTTGTGGCTCTGATTCCCACTTTTATACTGTTTTAGACATTTCACAAACCATCCAAAATTGCAAGGTCTAATTTAAACTTCTTCCAGTCATGTATTGCATTCCCTAGAGTTCCACCTTCATGGCAGCTGCTGTTAGCTGCTGCTCCACAGCGCTCATTTTCTTCTGTTCCCTCTGTTTTTAGTTAGACACTTTTGTTCATCACTTAGCTGCTCTACTGGCAGTACAATGTGCAGTTCTTAATGGATGATTATGAAAAATTGCAAATTAGTAAGCTATAGTGCTGCTGAATTTTTATTAGAGAAAAAAAAGGAAATGAATAAACAATTAAAGAACTTGGCAAAAATGAAGCAAAGGGATCTTTTGCTGTACCTTTACTGTTAAAAGAGGCAAGTAGATTATGTTTAAGTTCTCATGTCCACATTGGTTAGCTAGCACCATCTAAAGCAGACTGGACATACCCACATCACCTACAACCCCACTTAGGACCCCATTATAATGCACAGTGACATGAAGACGGAATATTTTTTTGTGTGTTTTCCAGTTCCAAATGAGAGTTCAGGTGCAGCACATGAGAGAAATGATTTTAAGACATGATACAGTATATTTGCAGACATGGATGGAGATCACAGTTGGATAGCTACAGATGCAAGGCCTTCTGGGACAGAGTTGAAGGACTGCAGAGGGAGCCAAATCTAGCACAGGAGCCAAATCTAGCAGAGCTTCATCTCTTCGCAGTACCTACTAGGTTGAACTGGAAATGTGCTACTGGGTGGTCTTGGAGGGAGCCAAATGGAAGAATCCGTAGCGGAAAGAGATGACCAAGACTTTGGCCTTGCAGGCAGTAAGGGACCCTGAGCTTGCTTTCTGTTCTGATTTATTTAGCCGTGTAGGCAGCGTCCTTTACAAGCTGCTAGTTCTGACTTTTGGTTCAAAGTAGAAAATGACTTTTTCTTACAGTCAGCACTGCTTAGTGGGCTATGAAAACAACCTCCCTGCTGTCTCTCTCTGGACCCACGTGCCTTCTTCTGTTATCTACACAGTGACCCAGCCTCTGCCTGGCAGCAAATATATCTAGACTATTTTTAGCCTGATGGCTTTCTGCAACATTCAAAAAGCAGAAACTATGGGTTAAGACCCTCTCTGAGGATGTAACAGATCTTTGCTTCCCAGGTGAGCTTTATAACCCTGCAGATATTATGAATAAGTCTGAAACAGCAAAACCCACCATTGCTCCCTGAACACCTAGCTTTGCATATCAGGATAATAACATGTTCTGGAAGAGACATGCCTTACTTTACATGTTTCATGCTAACTGTTTTAAGCTTCTTTGTTTAGTATAAGTCCCACTCCATGACACAAAATTTTCACTATTTAATATTCAAGGAACTTGAGTTATCACAGCTCAACCTAGAAAATTACCACTTTCAGAACTACATATATCCAACAGTCAGGATCTCTCTCTCTTTTTTTTTTTTTTTGGATGTACTAGAGTTACTGGATGGATTACATGATATTCACTATATGGACTTTTTTTAGAAAGAGCATGTGAAAATGACTGGGTTGAATATCTTACTCCTTGACATTTAGCAAGGTGAAAGAATTGTTACACATCCTTGGCAGCCTCAGTTTTCAGCTTTCTTAACCTTAGGTACAGATATCGCAGCTGCAACAATGTTGTTGTCTTTGCTGTAGTTGTTGTAGTCCACTCTTCAACCTGGGAAATGTGTGACCAAAAGAGATTACAGGAAATTAGTTATTCACACAAATATTGCCATTAAACCCAAATGCCAATACATCAGCTACTTATGTTGTGAAGATGGAGAGCTTTAGCGTTCATTTACACGTCCACTTAAACTTCCCATTTGCATTCATTCTGGATCATGTTTCAATCCCTAACAATAGCTTATAAAAATCATCTGCATTGCTACTCATAAATTATTTCCTGTGTGGCTTTTATTATGTTACTTAATATATATATATATTTCTATTTTACACCAAACATAAACATCTGTTGTCTGTGCTTCTTTGAGAAAGGCAAGGACAGTGAATGGAAAAACACTGTTCCTTCAGTGTGAAAACTCATTTTTTTTCACCTGACCACCATCAATAGGAGAAAGAAAAGATTTTAAAAACCCGTTCAACTTTACTGCCAACAGGGTCTGAATTGATAAAAACTCTGAGACCAACTTCTTTCCTCCATTCACTCCCGTTATCATGTCAAGGTCTGAGCTGCTACAGCAAAACACTCAGAAAATGTCGTATCAATTGTTCCTGAAAATGCCTGTCAGTGTTTTTCAGGATTTACCAGATGGGTCACTGTGCTGCAGGTGTCCTTCGTGAAATTCAGCTATGTGACACTGGTATGAGCTGCTATACGGAAGAGGTCCAGGATCAGAAATAAAATGCTGTTAAATTAACTGCTGCATGTGCAATTAGCCTGCAGATAATTTATTTTATTGAAGCTGATTTTTTTTAATATTAAATTTTTTGAGCCAGACTCTATCACAGGTGTCCCCAAAGGCAGATTTGCTCCCAGTGGAAAGACATCAGTATCTGTGTAGGCTGACCACATTCTGACAATCGTATCATATAGCTCAACATGAATAAATAAAAAGGCTGTGGTTTCCCCTTTATGAGAAGCCCTTTTCCTTTCTGTCAGTAGGTGACTGAGGTCTAATCCATTCAATTATTTTTTTACCAAGGCCTACTTTTTGCCTTGGTAGCTGCTTAAGTCTTTTTTTTTTTTTTTTTTAACTAGTAGATCGAAGCAGTCCAGCCAGAAAATGTGCAGAGGACAGATGTGGCAAAGTGAAATTTTAAGGAGACCTGCTAGCTATGTGAATTTAGTTGATACAGTTCCTCAGTGTCTGGGAAAATGGCTTCCTGTTTTCCAGGAGGAAAATAAAGCCTTGTAATGATAGTGGCAGGACTGTCCTCATGTTAGTAGGTTTTTGTATGTTACATAGTTTGTAGCCTCGGACTTTCTCAGATTCCAAAGAACTTGTGATCTTACATTCTGACATCATCAGATTGCATTTACTTTGTTAAATTTGTCTTAAACATGAAGGTCTTATGCCACTGAGTTCATAGGTGATTACAGCTCTTACGGCTGTAACTTATTTGTTGATATTTAATATACCATTCTTTTCAATAAGATTCTTCTTTCATATTCTGATCAGTATGATCTTTCTCTCCAAGGACATGGTAAAGAAGTGCATTACAAAAACAAAAGCATAAAAAACAAACTACATAAGCTTTCCTCTTTCCAGCACAAGGGGCATTCAAATTCAGTCTCTTCTTCACATAAAACGCCTTGTGCTTGGGGAATGGTACTGAGAATTCACATGTAGTAAACCTGATATTCAAAAAGAATTATTAACAAAGCAAATAAAACTGAACTATTAAGTACATTTTCAGTATTGCTATCACTATATACTATTACCTTTCTTATTTCTATATTCTTTCTATATTTCATTGTTCATAGTTTCCATGGAAATGGTATTTCTATTGTACTTGTAATATTTTTAAATATTATTTAAATTTTTAAGTGTAATTGTCCTGCTCACTTCTATTAAATACCTAAAGTCTAATTGCAGGTTGGTTCTTCAAACAGGAAAGGAATGGAGAAAACCTGCATGCTAATGTAGGGAAAATAATGAGATTAATCAATTTTATCAAGGCCTTTGGACACAGAGTATTCTGCATGCCTGAATGATGGCACTGTTGAGCCCTCTCTGATCCTGAGAAAAGCTAAGGAACTTGAGATGTGGCGAAACTCAGCCTACCCAGGTTCTCCTTGGAGACATAAATGTAGTGGCTAAACTGAAACTCAGTAAATTTTACATTTTTGTTCAAGGAAAACAATAAAATATTACACATAATGCCAAATGTCCCAGAGCTGAGTAGTTATTTAATTCTGATGAACCTGTCCTTTATTTTTTTTCTAGATTTCCATCATACACACCACAGATTTCTTCTGATAAACACCCTAGATCTCTACAATTAATTTTATAATGAAATAAATACACAGCTTCCTCCAGATCCTCTTTCTTTTTCTTACTCTATAAAATAGTTGTTTACAGAGAGCTGTGCTTTTGGAAAGTTCCTCTAATAAGTTATCCATTTATGGTGAATGATTTCATTTTTCCTTTCCTTTCCTTTCCTTTCCTTTCCTTTCCTTTCCTTTCCTTTCCTTTCCTTTCCTTTCCTTTTTCTAGGAGACATGCCTAGACTTCCTTATCAACTTTCCTTACTGCATCATTCTGTCTCCGTATTGGGGCAAGGAAAATGACTTTGCAGAAAGACAAATTTAAGGACAATAAGTATAGATTTTCTCCATGTAAAAACACTATTGTAATGAGACTTACATTTGTAAACCAAATAGTAATTCAATAACTATTATAATATTCTAAACAAATCTGTGCATACAGAAAACAAATCAAAGGAATGAACACCTGAAATTTATATCAGATTTTACTCCATACATCCTTTATCACAGTCTCACACTTAACAGTTATACATTTTATATAAAGAGGGAATACTTCAGGAGACAGCCAGCACTAGAATTACCACATATTACACAGTTGTCACTGATAGGAAGATCAGTGAGGGCCTCAAGATGTGTTCTCCATGTAATGGGATCCCATGTCGTAGCTGGTGAGAGAGTTAGTCATTGTTAAGCAGTCATTACTGATTGTGGGAATACTCCTAAAAGGGTTTGAGATTAATTAGTATCATCTACAGTACAGTAGAAGAGAGAAAAGTAAAAATCAGTTTCTGGACAATGGATTTAGTGTTATGCCAGTCACATTTTCATTATAAAATACTAAGACTATAGATTAATGAGACAATTTTCTCAATTTTCTTTCGTGTTGAAAACTGATCAGTACTACATTGTAATAATTGATTGGATTGATTTTTCTGGAAAGCTTACAAGCTCTTTTTTTTTTTTTTTTTTTTTTTTTTAATTCCCTCCACAGTCAACATGGCCCAAGACTGTTAATCCTTATTAAAGATTAAAAAAAAACTGCAGTGATATTCTCTCAGGGTTTGGAGAATATTTTTGGTTTAGACCATACTTGGTAACACAGGAGCCCATAATCATTGGTTTTAGTAACAATGGAGGAAAAAAGGAATACAGAAAGCGTTTCTGGTTTACCGGCAAGATTTCTTATTTGTAATAAGCATAGTTTTAGGGAACTAGATGCAGAAACCAAACCTGAGCAAATCTTTTCTGGTTTCTAGTGAGTTTTCCAATTTGAATCAAGAGAACATTGTTTACTTACACTCCAGGATTATGAGAT
>VXAA01003399.1:38775-50723 GCA_013399115.1 Anseranas semipalmata | reverse complement strand
ACTAGTGACCATCCGCCAGCCTGGGAAAAGAGGAAACAACAAGAACTGATGTCTGGACGTGTAAAAGGCAGATCCTGAAGTGGAACAGTTATGTGCAAGGGCCAAGATGCCAACCAGAACCCCACAAGAGAGTGCCACATTCCTTCATGTCCATGGTGCCAGTCTATATTGACTGGTCAAGAGGAGCCGGGATCTGATTTGCAAGAGTGTGAAATGAGAGCATGTGGTAGAATAGAAATACACTTATATGAGAGATATAGAAATATATATATATATATATATATATATACATATAACAGAAATCCATTATATGAGTGGTATGGCTCTGTTTTTGTGGCTACCTCACCCAATTAGCCTGTGACACCATTGGAGATTTTTCAAAACTCAGCTGGAGCAACTTGATCTAACGTCAGGGTTGGCTCTGCTTTAAGCAGGGTTTCAGAATAGATAGCATCCAGATGTCTATTCTAACCTAAAGGAGTCTGTTATGCCATGACTACAACTTATAGCTAAAACTTTGAGAAGTTGTTCCTTGAAAGATGAATCAATTTTTAAAATATTTGGCTTTATTTGTTAGTGCAGCAACAGAAACTAAAATTTACAAAGGTTGATATCCTATGATTTATGGGTGCATGATGACCATGTACTGTCATATCCTATGCCTGTCACATCCTATAATGTCCATGGTTAAAATACAAAAGAATGAGTAGTTTCTCTGAGTGTTGAAATAGTAATCACTGAGAAAGATAATGAAATACTAAAATGCATGTAGTTTATATGAAATGAGTTTAACCTTCAACAAGATAATTTTTTACATACCTTTGGATCCCAAGCTGCATTACATGAGTTTTCCTACACAGCAACCTCTCCAAGTTTCTTCTTCTTTAATATGTCTCTGGTCAACCACTTTGGACTTTTACACAAAACATTGGATGGAAATGTAGGTGTATGTACCATGCAGCACATGGAGAGTGGATCCAACACATCTAGTGTATGCCAGACAAACTACAAATAAACTACCAGCAGAATCTGATACCTTCTGCAGAATGTGTCAGACTTAGTGCTTGTATACAACTGACACATGCTCAGCGAATCCGGAGAAATCTGAGCGTGGGATGGGGAGTCAACACAGGTCTATGAATGGCTGTTCTCGTAGGATTTCTGGTGATTTCACAGCACGATCAGAGAAAACTGCTCCATTCTGAAGCATCTAGCTATTCCCAACAAAATAAATCCTCTTCTTTTCAGCTCAGACAAAATTTCCAGGTGGAACAAAGAAGGAACTACCTCAGGAAAACTGGTTGCACATCCCTAATCTTTTGTTTATTTCATATTCTGGGAGTGAGGAAAGGGTCAATGTCTGTATTCCCCTTGATAATGCTAAAATAACACGGTTCTTGAGACATACACAGATCAATAGGGTTCTGGTCCAGGCACTATTCTATGACGTGTTCCAGAGCTTCAAATAACTCATGCTGAATTTTGACATGAAGCTTGGATGGAGGCTTGTGCACCTCTAACACAGTCTTTGAAGTTCTTTATTGCTAACTTCATCTGATCATTTTTAGACCAATTTTGACTTGGTTGATGCATCATCTAGAGTAACTTCTCCAGTAGAAGGAGCTCTAAAGCAATGATATAATTTTATCAGTGATGTAGTTATTCTTTCTGTTTTATTATTATTACTATTATTATTATTATTATTATTATTATTATTATTATTATTATTTATATATAATAGTGAATTAGTAGACAGTAAACATCTGGCAAGAAGAGAACTTGGAAAGGAAAAATAAGTGATTACTGTTCTTTTTTGGTTATAGCTGATCAGAAGATAAGGCAAGAAATGAAAACTAGGAAATAGAAGTAGTATGGGTGATACCATTTTATTGTTAGGGCAATATCTCTTTATGTGAGGAGATCAGGAAACTCATCAGGAGGTGATGTCTGGAAACTTGCATGAATAAAAAAAGATGTGAAAAATCATCTGTTCAGATCAGGGTTTAAGTCAACAGTGACCCTTTTTTCTTCTAGTATCATAATTTCCTTGGTCCCAAAAGGCTATGAGTGACCTGGGGCATTATTTTAGTAACCGTTTGCCACATTGCATATCCTGAAGTGACATTAATGTACAATAAAAAGTCATATACCAGTGTCTGATGTAAGAATATTTCTAAGTAGCCTGTGAACCTCTAGCCATATTACAAGTTGTTAAACAGCTATATTCCAATTGACATAGGGCTCCGAACATCCATCACCTTTAACCTGCTCTGCCACTGGTTTTCTATGTCCTGGACAAGTCACTTTGTGCTTCAAAATATTCACTTACAAAATAAACTTGTGTGACACTGTGCAATACTCTTAAAGGAAACATGATGAGGGAAGTGAGTTAAAGGAAAATTTAAGGTGATTTATACCTAATGAGTTTCCATGAGAATGAAGTTTTTATGAAATGAACTAAAGACTTGTGGGATAATAAAGCATCACAACTGGTAACAGAAATGTAATATGTAGTTTTATGCTAGATTATATATGTATTGTTTCCTTCATCTTTTAAGGAAAGATGATAGGAGACATGCATTTTAGAGGAAAATGCTGACTTAGTGTTGTTTTGAAGTTTTGTACTTTCAAATGTACTTTTAATCTTAATTTTGACTTTACTATCACTTAATAGGTTTTGATTCTTCATTTCTTTCACATTCCTATGGGTCTTTTATGACACTCAGTTATTTTATTAAAAATACTAGCCTCCCACATTACTCTCCTCTACAATTTAGGTAAAGATAGTATTGTATTTTGCATTAAAGATTCTGTTAGGTGATTACATTTTCAAAAATCCCAGAAGATAAATTTGTTTCCACCATCCATAATCCACGAGGTTAGGAATAACTATGGATCTGGAATTCAAAGAGGAAGTGACTGGTTAGAAAACCAGAATTACCTCTAACTCTGTACATGTTAATATTTAGCAAAGCAAAATGGTATGTAGCTATGTGGAAGTTTCCAAATAAACAATCTGAATCAATATTAAAGATTTTAACTGCAGTCTATTTTTAAAAGTCTTTATTGTTCAGTCAGCTGCTTTACAGCAAAATTACTGATTGCTAGTCCTAATTATGCCCAAGTACTGACAACACTGCTGCCTGTGAGATAAAAGTGTCTTGTTATTAGAAGATCTATCCACTGTGAATGATTTAATTTCATGCTCCTGAAACCATCTTAAATTATGTTGTTCATAAGAAAGTGACAGCAGACAGAGGGTTATTATTTGGACAAGCCTCTATGAATCAAAATTCAATGGCCAGACTCATTTGTCTGCCTAAAAATGCTGTTATATTTTAGGTTCACTTCATTTTGGAAAGTCTGATGGTAATAAAGGAAGACAGCCTTAGCTGGAGCTTGTCTGGTGTAGGGAGGGCCAGCTTCCATCTCCCCCATCTAGTTAGATCCTAACAGAGACAATGTTATATCGTGCTGAACAATGGCAGTTTGAGCCTTCCTTGTAGAGAGACTTTAAATACGGTATTTACAAAGTTTTAATGGAAACGCCTTTTGCCTGACCAGCGTTCAACTGCTTTCCAGGCTGCTGGCAGGCGCTTCACCAACATATAGTTTTGTTTCCTGCATGTTCCTTTCCTATTGTGGCAAGGAAACCTTCCTGTGGTTTGTTCTGCAGAGGCAAGTGTAAGACTCACAGAAATTGCAGCAAACGTCATCTGTGGAAGGAGGGGAAGTGTTTTCAAAGAGTTAGCTAGGTTGTGCATGGAGAAACGGTAGCAAATAATTCTCTGCTGATGAAAAACATGGCCCTGCAAATGAATGGGATTGGGAAAATACACCTGTGCAGGTGCCAGTTCTGCAAGCTGCTTAGAAGTATATCAGCAAATGGGACTTTTATATATTTTTCTATGTAAAACTGCCATGTAAAGCAATTATTGGGGAATACAGTTTTGAGCTATTGTTACAGCTAGAAACTGATAGCTGGAGACTATCTTTTCCCAGATCATCTGTGTGTGTGCTTGAGATATGTGTGTTGGGATGCCACTTGTCTTTTAAACAAAAAGAAGAAAAGATAGCAAGTACTCCTTAAATGTTTGTCACTGAACACTTCCAAGTGTGATTTATTAGAGACCATTTAGAAATGGGGAAACTATATCCTCCTTTCAAGTCTTATACAAAAAAGATAATTTGGAATACTTGGATGAAGCTAATACTTATGTCGCAGTATATAGTTGGGCATGAGTAAAATGTGTAGAATGGCAATAACCTTTGGCTTTCTTAAATGTACTGAATCAGTTAAAACTCTTACAAAGGAATATAACTAACAATTCTGTTTCTGGGCATCTTCAAACAACTGACTTCTTTTTCTGGCCTGCGAGATTGCTGCAGAAGGGATGATTGCTGCCAGAACCAGAACAGTGGGAAATTGGTGCTAGCAGTGATAGGTTGCTTTCTGAAAGCAGCAAAAGTGGTTGATGGCAGTGACAATTTGCCATCAGCTTGACTTTGTCTTAAAAGCAATGCGTGGCACTGTAGTATTTTTTTTTACAAACCTGAATTCAGAATATTCCACCTGAGAAGCAATGTTTTTCCTGCATAATGCTGTTAGCAGGTTTATGCTGTCTGGCCTTATGCTATTGCTTTTGCAAGTTAAAAATTGCATGGTTATGGTTTTTCAATATCTGAGATAGTCAATACACCTACTTATATCAACATTATAATTCCTACATCTTCTTTCAAGAGGCATGTTGAGTCTTTCAGACTTCTGTATTAACTCATTTCTTAAAAATTACTGAGACATCATCATTTGTTTTTGTTTTTGTTTTTTCTAGAACAGAAGCTTACAAACCAATCATACATAGTTTAAAACAGAAAACAAGACAATTCATTCTTGATGTGGCATTATTTTAAGAAGTTTCATCAAATTTCCTTCATTAATCTATACTGGCACTCCAAATCAAATCCTAATTGGGAATGTACGTGATGTTCATCACACAGTGATGCAGATGCAGTATCTGGGTCTCTGAAACACGTGACTCCTGAGAACAGTGTACGGGTCAGTTACCATTTAATTTCTGTTTCGCTAATAATCATAAAGAATGCCATAGGGGCTTTTAGCAGGCAGTAAAAACAGTGGCCTTTGAAACACCACTCTGAAGTTTGAATGAAAGTGTCTGATAATTGAATTTAGCTATGTCAAATCTTGGCTTGGGTTTCCTGTGTTTTCACAGTGACTTTCCTCCATGCTTCCAATAACATGGCAATTTCTATAGAGAGTGTTTGTGTGTGTAGGCAGGCAGCTCCCTGACAACACTTCTCTTTTGTCCCTGCAATACAAAGAGGGATATATTACTCTATCGAATACAAAGGACTAATTCTACTAAATCAGCTTCTGTGCTCATTAGTGGGCATAGCAGTTTGCAAAATTTAATTAACAAAAATTCTCAATCACCTTTGCTAAATATTAAGACTTACTAGTTTTCTTTATTACATAAGCCAGTTTACATAATTCATCTAACTGTTGCAGATGCATGCATATATAGAATATGTTTCGCTATGATGATTTTCATATGAAGGACACAATACTGGTAGAACTTTTTAGTAATTTTTCCAAATCATTTCCTTGCATGTAAATTCACAAGGGTTGATTTCACAGTTCACTGGGATTCTTTTTATAAGCACAATGCAAATGGTTTTAGGGACATGGCATATACACAGAAATGTTATTTATTTACTTTTTAATATATTATCCTCGTTTAAGAATATTAATAGCTAACATTAATAACTAGCTCATTACAAATGTGTAAAAAGAAAACACGTGATAATGAAATAATTATGGCATCTGTAGTCCAACTACTGAATTGATAAACCACTTAAGATCCATGGGACACTGATTCAGTTTACTGCCTGGTATTTCAAAGTACTGGTGTACACACTGAATCCTAAAAAAGTGTTATCAAAAGTGAGATAAAGGCTACTAAGCATGCTGTTAATGCAGCATACCAGTGGTCCAACTCTGTACAAAACAAAGTACTTTAAATATTTTGAATATTTGAAAAAACCCTGTTTGCAAGTGCTTAAAAATGAACCTGAGGCAAGCTTGGAACAAGCAAGACAGAGTGTCACTTTGCAACAGAGAAATTTAAAGCATAAATTCACTTGCAGTGTATATTTAATTAATTTTTTTAAGTATGCAAATTACGAAGTTTTCAGAGAGTGTTCTCACACTCCACTGTGCACATCCTATTTTGGAAACAACTGGGCTTCTGGATTCAGGAATTGAACTTGTAAATAGATTTTAGAATAGAAGCCCAGATGCACTGCTGAATATGATCTCCACAACAAAATGATTGCAGGATTTTCCTGTCTATACCATTATGTTGAAGTTCATGGTCTTCTCTGAGTGTCTGTCTGTGCAAAGTGAGGCCTTTAGATATATTCAATACTTGTTGTTTTTCCTTATTGATGTAGTCTAGAGTAAACACCTCTGAAACTGTGGTGACAAATGATAAAATTCATGAATGAATTTTGAATGCGAGAATTATTTTGAATATATTCTGTTATCCGTCAGTATTTTATTTATCATTAAGTCCTCCATGTTAATTCTTATCTCCTAAAGTGGTTTTCTATTACAGTAGCTACATGTTACTGCTTGCCTGATCATGCAGTTCAAAGTATAAACAGAGCATTTTCATTAAAATACAGCCCCCAAAACAGGCAGTAGGTTTAGTAAATGTGCCTGAAGGCCCAATGTTACATCTCATGGCTCAAAGCAGAGGGCACAAATGTGCAGAACCGCACTGAAATCTTCACCTGGACATTGTCAATACCCAAATGTAGATGGAAATCAAGGTTCTTGTCCATTTTTTTTTATAAAAAAAATTTAATCAAAATTCTTTTACCTCCTATATCATATTTGGATAAGTGTCATAAGTGTCCTTCATTCACAGAGTATATTCATGTTACTGCTGCCTAACAATTTGGCATAATACCAGCTCCTGTTTCTTGTTAATGATATTTCCTATGCTGCTCTGAACATAGTACACTATATTTTTCCATTATGGAAACATTACCACAACTTAAAAGTTTTCATTAGCCAACACTTTGCGTTTTAGTATAAAAATACAAGGCAGTCTCAATTGCCTTTTTTTTACAGGAAATAGGGTTTTTTGCTGTCACAACAAAAATAGTTTTGTTTTGTTTTGTTTTGTTTTGTTTTTCCCCTAAGGGTTATTCTTTGTGCTACTAATATGTTTGTTTAAATTTTCAATATTGTTACATTAAAATTTTATTTCATATTAAAAGATTACGTGTTCAACATTTTATTTAATTACCTTTTCACAGTTAAGTAAGTCAATTTAACATGATTTCAAAGTGGAATACAATAATGTTACTACTGAAAATAGTTAAAAACCCAGCTATTATGGTTGAATGCTTTTGTCTTTCAGATTTGTGTAACTGGGTAACTGATAGCACATGAGTGAGCAGTCAAAGGTCATTTTTTAAGCATAAACTCTTTTACATTTCTCCTGTTCAGATCCAAACAGACTAAGGATTTCCGAAGAACAAGTGGGTTTTGTATCTTTGGTTGTATTTGATATTTAGTAACTTTAGATTCCTTTCCTCTTCCTCCCTCTTCTTAGCTGGCTTAGAAACTGTGATCATACCTCTTGGTGCAAAGTTAGCAAAAAGATTTGCTGCTGTGGGAAGAGCAGCAAGATGATCCTGGGGAGTACATTCAAACAAAATTCATTTACTGATCCTAAAACATAAAATACGTGGGGAGAGAAGAGAAGAGAAGACAAAGATTGAGAACTTGCAGGTCTGAACCTCCCCTCCTAGAGAAGTACAGCCAGATGCTCGTGGTTAGTGTGCAGTACCACATCTCTTTTTTTTTTTTTTTTTTTGCAATTGGAAGTGTTGTGCTGTTAAATGTAATGCATTCCAAGACTTGTTAACATATCTACTGCAAATAAATTTTGTTCTATAAAAATACATCTTCCAGTTCTGACTCCATGTTCTCAGGCAAAGAAACACATTGAAGGGACCCACTAAAATGGGAAGATACGGGAATGTAAATTTATCCTTACATTATTGTTTAAAAAAAAAAAAAAAGTAGTGGTTTGTAAACAAGTCATTAAAGGTCCAGCATGTTGCACTAATATTTTAATGTGTGATTTCCATTAATTATAACAACGTATTTAGTAACATAACACATTAAACATGTATTCCTGTGAAAATTATTTTACATATATGATATGAAGTCCTTATCATGTAAAATAAGAGCCTGCATTCTGGGTCCCCATTTCCTTAACAGCAGAAAAGCAACACCTTCTTTAGCAATCCAATATGTCATTTAAATTATTACAATTTAAAAATATAAAAATTTGCACATTTTTTTGATTCACAGATATAAATGCAATCACTCCCCAGAATAAATTAACTTTTAATAATAGAGAAAATTATTGTTTCAATATTGAATATAGAAAATATTTCAAAATATTCATCCTGGACTCACTCAGAAATATATGTACTCTTTATGATGGATGTGAAATTCCTGACTGAGATTCAATATTCCTAAAATATGAAGTGTTCCTAGTTTGGAGGACCTGGTGATTGAAAGAGATCTGCATGGTTGTATTTGGGTAAATTTAAGATTTTTCCTCAGCCCTGCACCCTGTAAATGGAGAACACAATTCTAGCAGAGTACAATTCAAGGAGCCTTCTTGGGATCTCCCCTTTCAGGTAAATGGCCTAACAGCATTCGTCAGGTGAGGATTTTATTCCTTAGGCTTGTATAAGAAGTATCTTGGCATTGGTGTGAAAAGCTGATTGTATGGCCTGATAGAAAGCAGTCACCTGGCTGCGAAGTAACCAAGATTTGGGGTTGTTCTTTGATAAATACTTGCCTTTACCTTTCTCATTTCTGCAAAAAAACACTTTCAGCTTCTGTTTCT
The DNA here is from genome assembly GCA_013399115.1 of Anseranas semipalmata. NCBI lineage: Eukaryota > Metazoa > Chordata > Aves > Anseriformes > Anseranatidae > Anseranas > Anseranas semipalmata. Next base: position 41,766 of record VXAA01003399.1, on the reverse strand, counting down.
GAAGTCAGCTGTGTGTACATGGTTCAATTCAGAACAGATCTCCAAGTAGGAAAATGCAAAATTAATTCTGGAAGTATCCACATACAGTTGAAAGGGTTCATACAAGTTTTACAACTTCTTTTGTAGGAAAGAACATGGGGAACAAAAGTGTAAGGAAGAGTAGGAAAAGTTTATTTGCATATTATTTTGATCGCTTTGATATGCTATATTAGGGACTATCTTGTGAAATTTATATTATATATATGTATATATATATAAGCTGTGAAATTTATATAGCTGTGAAATTTATTGAAAAGTAGTGCCTGAGATATGAGTGTATCATGAACAGAAAATTCATGAAAATTAGATTCCCTCAGTACCGAGTCTTGTTTATCCGAGAAGAAAGCTTACAGACAAACACACCAAATAGGGGTAAATGCACACAAATTCCCCTCCACAGGTGGCTGGCTGAAAAGGCAGCCAGCCTGTGCCCGTGTTTGTAAGGAGCTGGACAGACAGGAGTGGTGGGAGCAGTGGGGAAAGCTGCTCATGCCTGGAAGGGATTTAAACCGCTTCTTGTGGGCATGACTCACTGCTGCTCTGCATCTTTACTCATTGTTCAAACTTAAGAAAGTTGCTTTTGCATTGATTTAATATTATTTTGCATCTTCTCTGCACTTTGTTGAAACACAAATGAGTATATAACATCAGTCAGATGTAAAAAAAAAAAAAAAAAAAAGGTATATTCTGCGTGAATTTTGCAATGAATAGACTATTCCACAAGCTGTGCATGTGAAAAAGTGTTGAAACAAGTAAAAGTATGTAATCATATTTTTAAAACTCTAAGTATGCTGCAAAATAGCTTTGTATCCAAGCAATTTTTTGTTCAAAAGAAATAATTCATCTGAGCCAGATTTTTAATTCCAAGCACTATCTTTAACCAGCGGCAAACAGTCTCACTAGGAGTGATAGCTATTATCACAATGAAGTTAAAATGAAGTAATAAAAAGCTTGGAGAAAAACACCTGAGCATCAGTCATGACAGTAGTAGGTGGGATGAGCTAAGCTGTAGAACATGGAGGATGCTAAGACGTTCTGTCCATGCTCCTGTCAGGTAGCAACTGCAGTGGTGGCATCGGTGGCAAACCTTTTTTGTTTTGTTTTGTTGGTCTTATGAATTTTCTACCATTCTTCTTTCTCTGGCAATGGAAAAAGACATTCTGGTCTCACGCTTTTCTAGTACTATGTTTGTGCCACACTAATGGAATAGTGTGTTTCATGTATGTTCTTGTTTTTACTTTTTAGTTGCAAGTTCATGGACAAATACAAGAGGACATCAGACTGCAGTGCAAAATATCTAACAAGGTGATCAAATACTTGGATGCTGCATTTCCTGGGGCTGTTCAGGTCAGTCACAATAATCCTGTTGTGCAGTGAAATTCTCTAACACTGTATTTGTATTTTGAATCAATAACTGCCCTGTAGTCAAGGTTACTATGACACATCAACAAAGCCAGGGGAGAAACAATATCAGAGCTGAAGTTGGTTAGAAACTGGATAGATTTGTGGTGCATTGCCTACCATGGGATATAATCAACAACAGGATGGACCATTTATTTTCTTGGGGGTGTGTATATAAGAGGAAATAGGGATGAAAACATGATGTGTTAGATGCAGACATAGATAGTTATTTTTGCTAGTTTTGACTGGATTGTGTTTTCCTTTCAGAAATTTGTATTTCTTTCTGCTCATATTTGTTCCCTGACATTCTCTTCTTCTTCTGGTTTGTTTTTTTGTTTGTTTGTTTTTTTTTTTTGTCCCTTCTTCCTTGCTGACTCTCAAGGCTACCTTAGGTTTTGCTGCTGTCAGTGGTCCATAGTTGAACCTCTCAATACATTGCATCTCTGATGCTTGTTTTGGCAACAGAAACAAGAGTTGCTGTTCAGATTGGCCCTAGTTCTTGATACCACCATCTTGTTGCACAACCATTTTGATTGCCAGTATCCAAAGTGGACCCCTAAGCATTCCTCTTTCTCTTCCAGTCTTGCGTCCAAGAGAGCCAGTGTTGGCATTCTTGTTAAAACAAGTTATCACCATAAATGCTTGAATATTTACCACATGTATTTCTGCCTTTATGACAAAAGGGTGGAGTTTTTGTGTGACCACTGAAATATGCTTTCCACAGATTTCATTCCATATGGAGTCAGCAAATGTGGCACTGGTTTTCAGATTGGGATATTTAAAATAGTTCTCAGTAACTTTTCAATCTGACATTTCAGTTCAGAACTTATATTTTTTGGAAAGCAGAAGCAGATTTCTCTGGGGTAATGTGTTATGTGTTAATGTTTTTTTCTAAAAAAGAAGAACATGTGGTGCAAAACTATTCAGCAGCTTTTTAGAAACATGATGAGGATAGTTTTGCCTCTCCTTTTCCATCAGAGTTGTTGTAAGAACATCTCTTTTTATATGAGACCACTTCTACAGTAATTTCATGCTGCCTGGTCCTAGTTGTTAATATTTTATATATTGTCACAAGGTCTTGAAGCTACAAGTAATTGATATGCGAGTACGTTACAATTTTCACTATTAACTCTCACTAATTTTTACCTGAATCACTGTCACTGAATTCTCTTTCACTTAGAACATATTTTTTACCTGATTCTTGAAGGATACAGAGGGAAGAATAATGCAAAAAGACCATTGTAGTTGTGTACCCCAATACTGCATGAGGCAGAAAGCAGGAACATTAATGTGTCTTTGGGCTTGACTGAATGGAGACTGTCAACCAAATGAATTGCTTTGCATGTTGCCAGATGTAGGCAGTAGAAGTAACCAGCCTTTGATCAGGTCTGACTTTGGTCTCTAGTTTTCAGCTGTAGTCATTTCTACCTGACTTTTGGCAGATGTCAAGAAATGATACTAAGGACACTCATCTGGTTTTTATTTCTCAAGTTTCATTAGCTGTGGAAAAGTAGTGAGATCCTGCACCCTAGATGTGGGGGAAGCAGTAGG
>VXAA01003399.1:4645-38748 GCA_013399115.1 Anseranas semipalmata | reverse complement strand
GGGGGGGGGGGTTAATTCTTTTTTTTTTCCTTCAATTTAATTTCTTCATTTTATTGAAAATGTTAGACACACACATGAGAGGCATGTATCTGTATCCAAAACCAAAAGAACACAGTGCTCTTCATTATCTCCATAATCCTGAAAGGCTATAGGGATTTCAGCAGCCTGTAAAGCTTTATGATACCAGGAGGAAAGACCTGACAAAGGGCAGGATACTTCTGACCATGGGAATGTGGCTGCTGTGGCTTCAGTTCATCTCCAAAGAATCATTTTTTTTTTTTTTTTTTTCAGAAATGCTTGTTTATAATTGTCCCAGGTTTTCAAAACTATGACTGCTGTGGGATATGTTACCCATATCTTTGTTGGTAGGTAACATATGAAGGTGCATGTTGGATAAATAAACCAGATATTTTTGTGAATGAATTTCTCTCTGTTATTTTCCCCTTTGAACAGAAGGGAATATCTAGCCTTTCACAGATTAATTTTAAGCTCATACAGGCAGTGTCATCCACTGCCCATGAGCTAAGGCTGGGAGTCAGCAGACAGACAAACACTAAGTATACTGTTCTCCAAGGCATAGCAACACATTTATTTGTTCTGTCTTCTGTGACAGAGTTGTTCCCAGACATGGAACTGTGTGACTCCAAAACAACCCATTGCAACATTGTGGAAATCACAATGAATATTCCTTCCCTCACCAGTGAGGAATGGCATCTGTAAGAAAAAAAAAAAAAAAAAAGGAGTTTTTAAAGTTTTTAAAAAAGTCTCATTTTCCTTCATATTTCAGGGGACTTCCTTGCAAACCTCTCCCAGTCAACATCCTCAGTAATCTCATCTCAAATCCAAACCATGGAATAGGTTAATAATGGTACTGAACTGTATTTACAAATATCTTTATTTTTTTATAGAGTGTACCAATAGTACTATTTATGATTTGCAGTTTTATTTGTGGTCCATTTATTAATTTTGACAAAACAATAACTTTATTATTATTATTATTATTTATGTTCACCAATAGAGTAATGATCTATTTCCTATTCCTATCAGCAAATCAGGAAATTTTATTCAAAGAATTGTGGAGATAAGTGATTGTGGAGATAATTTGGCTTATCAGGTGACAGGGGAATGTTCATTTGTCAAGAGCTGCAAAGTGTTTTATGGCTGTAACAAACATCCTACAGATAAATAATAGGAAAAAAATGGCTTTACACTTAATTGATGCTTGTAGTTTCTATTGCAACTTCAGTGACATCTAAAATTTTTGTCAATTAAAAAATTTTTTCTTTTGCCACAAAGCACACAAAAATCAGCTGTCAGCTGAGCTCATTCATATTTTAGTTCCCCAAGCCAAGAAAAAACATTTCCAATTTGTTTTCAGATTGAACTGTATATGTAGAAATGTTAAGGTATTTTTTTCTTCTCTGTTGTAAATCATAATCACATTAAATATACTTTTCAGGCTAGGTTACTGAGAGAAATGCTGTGTACATAAAAACATATGAGAAAATAGGGTGACGGTGATGGGGAAATTATTATGGTTCATCTTCTAAAGAGGTCACAAATTTAATTTTATCCTTTTATATATCATAAGATCTTCTTCAGAAATAAGTATGACAGGTGATGCTGTAACTCTATAATTTGAATGTAGCCATCATCTAACCTTGAAAATTTTTCTCTCACAGGACTTACCTATCTGTTTTATGTGTTGTTCCATTCAGATGCAAATGTGATTATGCTAAACTAGACAAATAGCTTTTGTGTGTTGTTGTCTTCTCAGATGGAAGTTACTGCCCCTTCAGTGACTGAATACTGAAACTCAACTACAGGGCAGTAAATGACTGAGCACCTCCTTCTAGCCTACTGCAAAATGGGGCAGATCGGGTTCACTTCAGCCACTGTGGGAACAGTAGACTCAACTGGCTGACGGTGATGTCTAAAGTCCCTCTGTCATGACAAGAAGCATTTGTCACATCATATACAGTATAAGTAGCTTTAACTTTTACAGGATGTGAACTCTAGATTGAATACAGCTGGGATGCACAAACACAACAGACCTAATTTGGAGAACATCATTATTTTAGTTTTTGTATTTGGCATATTTTCAAGAAAGTATGCAGTGTTTGAAGTATGTAAATATCATATGGTGAGATAAAGTAAAAAAAATATATATGTATTTTTTGGAACAACTTGCCCAACATATTCAAATCTTTAAAGTTTTATTATGTGGGCTATCCCATGCTCTTGTAAAAGATGTACATATGCTCGTGTAAGAAAAGTAATCCACCGCTTTTGAATGTCACCAAATTTTCAAGCAAGATCTAAGCAATAGTTGATAACTCCCTCATATAATAGCCAAAATTTCTCATTAAGTTGTTCCATACAGTCAGTCATCTTCAGACCCTTTAACTCCCATAATAAATATGTTCCTGTTAGCAATTATTTGTCAACTATGTCTCTGTAAATTGAGACAATATATGTTTAAAATGGTTAGATAATAAACCATTGACAAAACACATGTACACAAATTTGGTGGATTTAGATCTGTTTCAACACTTCCATATCTAATTTGGATTCTTCAGGCTCTTCCATTAGGCCCTCCAGTGATGCTGTAATCAAACTTTTCTTCTGTTTCTTCTTTTGCTTTCCCTCTTCTCATTATTATCCTTAGGAACTGGAAAGTCCTCCAGCTTTCAAGGAGCTGGGAAAGACTATTATAACTGGAGTGGTTTAGTGTGCTGCCACCCAGCCTTCACAAAATCTGCATGCAATACATCTATTTTAGGGGATGCCAGTTCTTACTGGAATAAGAAGGAAAAGGTTGTGTTTATTTATTTATTTATTTATTTATTTATTTTCAGATTTAGGATGACAGCACAGTAACAGGAATAGAGCAACAAAAATAACCACAGTTAGGGATACAATCTGAATGAACTGGGATGGCCATACCAGGGGTAACTCATCTGAAGGAGAAGGGGATACAAGCTAGGGTTTTTTGTCTCATACAAGATGTTGTGTAGAAATAGGGACATTAGAGGTAAGAAATTTTAGACCAAAGAGAATGAAGAAATAGAAGCAGAAAACAGTTTTATAGCGATAATTTTAATGTCTTTGACAACTTCCAGAGAAGTTGTGGATGCCCCATCCCTGGAAGTGTTCAAGGCCAGGTTGGATGGGGCTTTGGGCAACCTGGTCTAATGGAAGGTGTCCCTGCCCGTGGCAGAGCGTTGGAATTAGATGGGCTTTAAGGTCCCTTCCAACCCAAACCATTCTATGACTCTGTGATTCTATGAACTAACTCAAATTCAATTGTGCTGCTAGAAAGTGCATATGATATTATTTACAGAGTGCCAAGGCCAAAAAAGCAACATGGTGGATGATACATATACACATAAATATACACCAATACACAGGTATGTATGTACATACAAAATAGAGCTAACTAAATACATTAGTGGTTGTTAAAGCCATAGTCATGACATCCCAGATGATGTGTTCTATGAAAAAGGTCAGTACTTTCAAAGTATATTTCTGTAAGTGGAAAACATATTGCTACCACAAATAAAAACCTGTGGGTCTGATATAGCACAAAATTAAGGGAGAAAGTGCTGTTCTTTCCTCCCATCTTCCTAATCTTTCCTGTAGTGGCCTGAGAAGGACCATACCAGCAACCAGTTTTGCTCTTAAAATTGCAAAATGGTGCCATTATCCAGCTTGAGATACTCATTTCGAAGCCACTAGATGGCAATTTTCAGCCACTTTACTTGGCTACTTCTCAGTGCAGAAACGGTGTAAGAAAAAATATGTTGCTTACAGAAAACAAGTGCTAATATACCTACAAAATATTTTACAAACAGTGTTTTTTGAGGAAACGTCTTATGTACTTAACTTTCAAATCAGACCCATCATGGGATACTCAGGTCTGAAGACAGGGCTTTATTTCAGGACTTTTTTCCTCACAGGAAAAATTCTCTTCATCTTCTACACAAATGGAAGCCCAAAAAGTCCCCTAAAACACATAAAAAATATCCAGTTCATCTCATTTCATTAAACAGTTTATATCATTATTAACTCCTTGCTATTTTTTTCTGTTTGGTGTATGACAGTGGTTCCACACAGGAAATCTGCTGATGTTCATTTGCTACCAATGGTCTCACCTGGAAAAATCACTTTAAAGTATGGGATAATAGGGCAAGTATCTATGTACTCTAAACAATAATAGTAACATGTTATTTACCTATTTGAAAACAGTTTAGTGCAATGTATTTTCAGAGGCAAAGGTACATTTTGTTCCTAGTTCTAAATGCCTGTGTGTGGAGATGTTGAGACTATAACAATCTCCTGGGAAAAAAATGCTGGGGGGAGTTAAACGTCAATTTTTATTTTTAGGAAGTCAGGAATACCAAGTTTTCAGATTAATTCAATTGTTAAAAGTGAGTGTTTTGTATTAAAATGTTCTTTTTTTTTTTTTAATGCTTATTAAAAAATTGTTCCTTGTGAAGTTAATTTTAAGTAGCATTGTTTTTTAAATCCTTAGTGTTATAGTTGAAGAAATATCCTCTGTTACATGCAGGTTAGTTAGATCGTACTATGCTGTAAAGTACTGATTGTTTCCATGTTGCCCATTAGAAACACTCTGAACTGCAATATTTTATAAAGGGTGAAGTCAAAGAGACTTAATGTTCACCCCATATCTTCCAGGCTCATCCTGCTTCCACAGGATATCTTCCCTATGGGATATCCGGCACTGTATTGGAAAACTGACTTTGTATTTAAGAAAATGATGATTTTCATCTGAGAGTAGGGATTTCCTGAATGAAAGCACCAAAGCTATTGAGAAAGGTACCACTCCATCCTTTACTACAGAGTAAAATTGTTATCATCATAACACTTCTGCTGTGACTTCCCTATGACTCAAGAACCAGTAGCTAAATATGGCTCCTATCCTTTTGTCAAAAGGCTTGGAGGGAAGAAGTGTGACCTCTTGAATAGGGACCACGTACCAGATGTTAGAAGTGATGACTTCTGTGCTCAATTCTGTCGCTTTCCTGCAGGGTCACCTAGGACCATCCGTCACAAGCTACTTTTGGAAATCAGGTTCTATATTAACATTGCTTCAAGAGGACAAAAACTCCACTCAGATTTGCACTAGGCTAGGATATGCTTCATAGATTTTCCTGGAAATTATGGGCGAGTTAACTGTGTGACTTCAGCCTGATGCTGCAGTTCCTAGGCTAGTTTAAACCATCCATGTTGGGTACTTGTATGAATTCTGCACCAGTATTTACCCAATAGTGAGTTCCATGTAGACATGTCACTGAGATAATATGAAGTAAATTCCCAGTTGGAACACAGTAAATAATTTGCATTGACACATGACTCCATAAGACCATTCAATCTCAGGTTGCCTTTGATATTTCACTCAGTTCAGTATTTTTTAACAAACAGAGCATTTATCAGCGAATTTAATTTGATTTCACCTGGCTCTTGTCTGGTAGTTGAAGTTGAGATAACTAATGTTTTATATATTCTGTGATGTAAAATCTTGCAGAATAATCATTTTTCACAGACAAAACATAGCACTTCCAAACTGCTTCTGGTCCTGAAGGGAGACGTGAAGCACCTTCAGGAGATCATAGAATCATAGAATCACTAAGGTTGGAAAAGACCTCCAAGATCATCTAGTCCAACCATCCCCCTACCACCAATACTACCCGCTAAACCATGTCACTAAGTACCACATCCAACCTTTCCTTATACACCCCCAGGGATGGTGACTCCACCATCTCCCTGGGCAACCTGTTCCAATGTCTAACCACTCTTTCTGAGAAGAAATTTCTCCTAATTTCCGTTCTGAACCTCTCCTGGCACAACTCGAGACCATTCCCTCTAGTCCTATCGCTAGTTAGATGAATCTAGGAATAAATAGTCTTAATTCTGATGGGCTTTAAAGTCATAGAGCAGGGCTATTCTTTTATGGAACCTCTCAGCCTTCCCATCCCTATCTGCCAACAAACTCCTTAGGCTTCTGCTCTTCATTATTTGTCTTTGTTTGTCCTCTTTCTTGCTGATCCAGGTCTCCCCTTCTTAAAGTGTTCAAGGCCTGGTTGGATGGAGCTTTGAGCAACCTGGTCTTGTGGAAAGTGTCCCTGCCCATGGCAGGGGGGTTGGAACCAGATGATCTTTAAGGTCCCTTCCAACCCAAAGCATTCTATGATTCTATGATTCTATGAAACTCTCCTACAGATATCAGCAACTTTTCTTTCAGATTGTCTAACTCATTAACACAATCCAGTTAAACCCAATGCAGTTTTTTTTTTCAATCTGTGCTAAACTGCAGGTTGCAATTTTGACCAGAATACCTTTTTTTTATTATTACTTTTTATTCCCAGTTACATCCGTTGGCTAAAAGAAAGATATCTCCTTTCAAATCATGCTTTGCTAATATAGGCACCATGATCTGGTATCTTCTAATAGAGTAACAGAGCTACTAATGAAAAATGATAGCATTATTCTTAATGTGACAATCTGTGTTAACACTCCACCTTGTATTATAGAGGGTTTACCTAGTGTTTCCACGAGTTATTTAAGGAGTGTTAACAACAACTTTGACAAAAGTTGTTTCCATGCATAATTCCAATTAAAACCGTAAATATATGTGACTTCATGTTGATTGAATGGCAGATCTTCTGGTTTCTAAGATGTGGCCAAATCTAATATATCACAGAAATAGTAATTACCTCCCCCTATAACCTAAATCAGAGCTCATTTCTATTTGTAAATTTTACCTAGCTAGAACCAGATGTCACCAGTATTCCCCTCTTAAACCTAGACAAAATCCAGATTAAGTTTAGTTTTCTCAAAGCTGAATATTGGTATGGATCTGGGGTTTTCTTGGATTTCAGCATGGATTTAGGAATAATGAGTATAAAATAGGACATATCTGTATTTTTCTTGCACATCTAGGTATAGATTTTCCAGCTATAAGGAGATCCTGAAAAGCACTACAGTCTGATCTGCAACTGTCTGGAGATCGCTGTACTTCTGAAGTCCTTTGCACTTTGATAGGAGAGGTGCTAATGTTTGTCAGCATCTGCTCCTCTTCCTCTGCACCCAGCTGCACTGTCCTGCTGACCATCCCAGCCCTTCCTCATCCCCTGCAAAGCTTCATTTCTCAACGAAAAGCATCACGTAAATTTATAGCATCGTACAAATGTTCTGAATTTACTATCATCTTCCTTCTGTTATTATACCTGAGAAAGTATCTCATGTTCATTCTTTGTACATTAGATAAGAGTAACATGTCCCTCTTAAGACTGCTGAACATCTTTCATTACATTTATTGGAGCATTTGCAGAGAGGGAGGAGGGAAAAGCCAGATGAGTAAATGTGTAAGTACAGGTTGGCCCAAGAAACATGTTATTACTGTCACCCTTTGCCAAAGTTCACTGTCGCCAAAACAAGGTGTGTAGACTTTTACGGGAATTTTGTTTGTTCTGCTTTTACCGCACTCCTACATCCTTACCACACATGGGCCTAAACCATGGACTTTAGAACAAGAACTGAGCCTCCCTTGTTACATACATGCTATGAGCTTCTAGCTGGTGGATTCAAATATTTTCAAACTCACATGATTAAAAGGTGTATGTGCCAAAAGAGTTTATCTCCTATTGTTCCTAAAATCAATCACCAATGAGATAGTGAATATATTTGTGCAAACTGTATTGTGCTTGATGTGGGGACATATTTAAATGAAATTTTCTTCTGTGGAAATATTTTTAATCCTCTGTAATGACTTGCCAATAGGAAGGCTAAACACAGAAATTATTCTATTCTGATCCACTGTACAGTCCTTCCTTCCTTCCTCCCTCCTTCCCTTCCTCCCTATGGTTCTTTTGATTGATCTTTATTTTTAAGCAGCAGAAACCTGGCTTTGAGCTGTACCTTCTTCTGATTTTTTTTATATGTATAACAAAAATTGTCAGTGGTGTTTGAGCACTGGACATACAGCAGGTTTCAACATTGCTCATACCTATCTACTATCTAAATACATATATATATTTATATATATTTATATAAATATGTTACTTTGTATATATAAAAAAGATAATAAAAAGTGGTAAGATGCTGTTCTGTACCTTCTGGACTGCAGTATTCAAAAGTGTGTCTTCAGGAGTATAGATGAAGCATGGCAGACAATCTCAATTTAGTCTTCCAAGGCTACTGGTGACTATTAGTATTCTGAGCAACAAAATTAATTTTTACTGGACACAAGGAGCAGGAATGGTTGACAATTTCTTCAAAGACTTCAAGTCTTAGATTGATATCCACTTCTCCCAGTGAAACTATGTGTGTATTGATTGAACTGATTTGAACTGAACTTTAATGACTCTTGTGCAATATTGCAATCCTCCAGGCAGTTAATTTCATGGGACACTACTGAGAATAATGTAGGCCGTGTAATATTCTAGATGTTTGGTGTTAAAATTAGTGTTTACGGCACTCTGCCATTTGAAGGGGGGTCACTGTAGACATATTATGGCCAGAAGGCAAGAAAGAAGCTACTATTTAAGTAGTATCTATTAACCCCAGAGACTAATGCATAATTATTTTAAACCAGAAAAATGTCACCATTGCTAAGAGAGCATTTGGTACGATCTCACTAGGAAATAAAATAAAACAAAAAAAAAAAAAGAAAAAGAAAAAGAGGCAGAGAGCTTGTGCCAGTCTCTTGCAGAGAGAAAATGTCTGAGTATGTATTTGTTCTCCAGCACTCCAGCACCAGGTCTGGCTGGGCACCACTGCCTGTTTTCACCAGGAGGCACACCAGGGAGCTGGGGAACAAAGCACAGCCCTGGCGAGCTCTGCTGCTAGGGCAGCCAACAAGTTACAAGCCCTTTGAGATATGGATTAAGAAAACAAAGCTAGTGTTCCAAGTGACCTTCAGGCTGTACCTGTGGGAGTGCACATGGTTAATAGCAGGCATGTGTTGCCTGTTAATATTTTCTTTAAAACCTTGTCAGATAGGTTACAGCCACCATTAAGAAGAGCTGTGCAAGTTTGTTGCTGTAATTACTAGGCCAAATGCAAACCTTTTTGAGAGTTATCTTACATGTTTGTTATTTAAATGATGACTGTTTCTGCTAATTACAACTAAATGAGATTAATATTCTATTAGAGAGAAAACCACACAGCTTAGCCAAGTAATCAAAAGATTACAAGGTGACCCACGCTTGCAGTAATGTAGTCAAACTAGTTATTTTTGTTTTGTTGAACTTGTCATTTGTCTTTGGGCTTGTGTTTTAACCCAGACCCTTGTTCTGACTGGCTTTTCACTCTTTATCACACACTCACAAATCTCCTCCCTTTCCCTGGCTAACACTGGCTGGTTCAGTTCTCTCTAAGGCTGGATTGTTTGTACTTGAAACGATTATGTTTAGTAAATGTATCCAAAGTACATTCAATTTAGTGCAACAAGTGATAGAACAAGAAATCGGTAGGTTAATTCACCATCCCTCTGGACAAACTGTCCAACTGTGAGGTAAACAGGTTCATGCCATGCTGGGTGATGAACTGGCTTGATGGTAGAGCTCAAAGGGTTGTAGTGAATGGGGCTACACCTGGCTGGCAGATGGTCACCAGCAGTGTTCCCCAGGGCTCAATTCTAGGCCCAGTTCTGTTCAACATGTTTGTCAATGACCTGGATGCAGCAGTGGAATGCATCCTCAGCAAGTTTGCTGATGATACTGAACTGGGAGGTGCTGTTGACTCCCTGGAGGGACGAGAGGCCTTGCAGTGGGATCTAGGCAGATTGGAGCACTGGGCCATCAGCAATGGCATGGAGTTAAACAAAGGAAAATGCCAGTTTCTGCACCTGAGATGGAGTAATGCTGGACACAGGTACAGACTGGGAGACGAGTGGCTAGAGAGCAGCTCAGCAGAAAGGGACCTGGGGGTGCTGGTTGACAGCAGGTTCAACATGAGCCAGCAGCATGCCCTGGCAGCCAAGAGGGCAAACCACATTTTGTGATGCATTAAACACAGCACAGCCAGCCGGTCTAAAAGAGGTGATTCTCCTGCTCTATTTAGCGTTGGAGCGGCCTCACATTGAATATTGTGTGCAGTTCTGGTCTCCACAATATAGGAAGGATGTTAAGGTCCCTGAAAGCATCCAGAGGAGGGCAACTAAGCTGGTAAAGGGTCTGGACGGCATGTCCTGTGAGGAGAGGCTGAGGACACTTGTGTTTTCTGGTCTGGAGAAGAGAAGGCTGAGAGGCGGCCTCATGGCTCTCTGAAACTTCCTGAGGTGGGAAGTGGAGATGGGGGTTCCGGTCTCTTCTTCCTGGTAACCAGTGATAGAACATGAGGGAACAGCACAAAGCTGCACCAAGAGAGGTTCAGACTGGACATTAGGAAAAATTTCTTCACCGTGAGGGTAGTCAAACACTGGAACAGGCGTCCTAGAGAGGTGGTTGATGGCCCATGCTTGTCAGTGTTCAAGAAGCATTTGGACAATGTCCTCATTAATATGCTTTAACTTTTGGTTAGCTCTGAAGAGGTCAGGCAGTCGGACTAGATGATCTTTGAAGGCCCCTTCCAATGGAACTGTTCTGTTCTGTTCTGTTCTGTTCTATTCTATTCTATTCTATTCTATTCTATTCTAACCATTCTTGTAATGGTTTTAAACCAAAAAAAGGGTAGATTTAGATAAGATATTAAGAAGAAATTCTTTACTCAGAGGGTGGTGAGGCACTGGAACAGGTTGTCCAGAGAAGCTGTGGAGGCCCCATCCCTGGAAGTGTTCAAGGCCAGGTTGGATGGGGCTTTGGGCAACCTGATCTAGTGGAAGGTGTTCCTGACCATGGCAGGGAGGTTGGAATTAGATGATCTTTAAGGTCCCTTCCAACCCAAACAATTCTATGACTCAGTGATTCTATTCTAATTGATATCTCAGCCTACTACAACTCTATAGTGTATTGAAATTTGCAGCTGAATTGAATAACAAGGATGCGACCATTGGAAAGACTCCATATTAGATTATTCTAGAAAGCAGTCTCTGGACAAGTATTTTAAAAATACTCTTTCAGTATTGTTTTGCTTATTGAAGCTTCTCGAGGACAAACTTCTTGGAAGGGGTCTGTAGGAAGTTCACTCTGATACTGAAGATCACCAAACTTGGAGCAAAATTGTGAGGCTACCTTCTGGAATGACAAAGAAAATGCATCAGTTGTGGCTGGATGTGCTAATTTCCATTTTGCTAAACACCAGAGAATCCATGTTCCAGCATCCAGTTTCCTTCTCCTTTTGGAAGCTGGGAATGGTGGAAAGTCATGCCTGAACCCTGCAGTGCCAGCTTCTAGGCACTACAGCCTAAAAAATCTTAGGACTGTACTTTTGATAATAAACAGGATGGAGCCTATTACATGATGATGAATCAGAGAAGCAGATTTTCATCGTGAGAAGTGGCAAGCATCACAAAGCCACAGAGAACTCACTGTGATGAGTGTTACAATCTTTTCTAGTTTTCTTCTATGCCCTAAACAACCCAAATAAGACCCCCAAAAACCCTTATTTGCCATGGTCTATTTTCATATTCAGACACATCCTTCTGTCATTAACAGTTCATTGTTTTTGTTCTTAACCCTGCATTTCAAAGTTCTATGGAGATCTCCCCTCCCCTGGTATGTTACTGTACCAATTCCAACCTTTATAGACCTTTACAGACAAATAAATGAAAGGCCATTATGAATCTGTTCAGATACCAAAGGGGGCCAAAATCCATCTCATTCTGCTCCTTTCTTGCAAATTTAGCACGTTAAAAATCAAGCTGCATTTAATAAATTCACAGCTTGCAAAAAAACTACAACAATAAATTTTGCAAATGCAAGTGCAAGCTGGTATCACTATTGGCCAGTGATGGGGGCGAGCCTGAGGGACTTTTGGAGCTCCCTTCCCTAACCAAAGGCTTTGGGGTTGCAGATACGCTTGAGAAGAAATAAAGATTGAGCTTTGAAGAAGGAAAAAATAGGGGGGCACAGTCATGTCATCCCATATTGCTTATAAGTCATTAACACAGCTATTTGAACAGTAATGGGGTCCTTGCTTAACACTGTTTTTGATGAAAATCTGATAGGACATAAAGCTATCAAAGTCAAGCTCCTTTAAAGATCACAGTTCAGTGAATAACATAAAAGCTTCAGTAAAACAAAGCACATCCAGCCCTTTGTGCTGGTGTTCTGTACACAATAAACTTCAAATAGTCTCTGCAGAAATAATGGGTTATTATAACAACTGTTCACATCTAGTTGTTGTACAATACTGTAGCTAAGGTAAAATGTAAATGTTTTATTTGTGGAGAGGAAACCCAACATTGGGTTTGTCAAGTCAGCTGATTCAGAGTCTCATTAAAGGAAAGTCTGTGTCCGATGAAAGGTTCAGCTCCCACACATAGATATTGAGGACGTGTGCATGTTTGTCCTGACAGCAAGCTGAATGCCCAAATCTGGGAAGCATGTGAGTCCTGGCATGGCATTTCTTTTGCTCAGGTGGGTGAAAATGCAAACTAAAAATACATGATTTCCAGAACATCTAGAACACAGAGCAGATGTTTGAATTCAGAGCACAATATGCTACATGCAGATTGTAAATAATTGGCAAATACTTAAAGACCCAAACGCCTCCTAGAAACATGTTTTGCTCATACAGAGTTAAACTGTTAGATAAAATGCAATGTAGGTTAATATATGTAATAAACAATTATGTCTCATTATGACATGAGAAGTCACCTGAGCAATTGAGAGGTATTCATCTTCAGTAGCTGGTGCCATGGCTCATAGCTGCATGGATTTTATCAAGGTCAAACTGAAGTAATCAGTTCACAACCTGGACTTTATAAAGGAAAGTGGCCAAAATGATGTGTTTGGTGCTTTGTAGCTTTCAAACCTACAGAGAGTTGAAACCTACAGCATTAGGTGAATAATTAGATAAGAATGTTTGAACAGATGTGAGTGCAAAGGCAAACTGTGAGCGCAGGTGTCAGTGTAGGAGAGCACTGTCAGGTTTAGGAGCAGGATACATCAGTCTGGGGATCACCGGAAGAGGTAAATGAGCATTACAATACAGACGTGCTTGGGAGAGTCTTGTGCTTACCCTCTTTAGGAAACTGCACAGAAATGGGGCCATGATTCAAACAGAGAGTTTGTTGGTAAGTGCATCATACATGGGGTTGGATTTTGTAGATATTGCTGTAGGCCACACTACTGATTTCCTCTATTACCTGGGCAAGACAAATAACCTGTTGGCATCTGTGTTCCTCTTGAGGAATAAAACCTACTTTTTGTGTGCTTGTAAGCTTAGCAGCAAATGAAAAAAAAAGGAGTAAACCTACATTACTGGTGAATAAAACCAGAAAAAATTTGAGTCCAATGTTCCAAGGAAGTGAGAAAACTGCATATACTTTTGCTCATGCTCCATCAGTTTTATTTCTTTTGAAATCATGGAAGTATACCCACACTGATATAAGTGCATATAGATAGGATCCACCATGTTTATTTAAAAGACATTCCAAGCTGCAAAATCTAATTTGTCTTTCTTATGTACAACTGGAATCCAAAAAGTGCTCTGTTGTTCCATAATTAATTTACTTTTCCGCTATTCTGTTACAGTTTTGTGTGGTTTTGGACAAAAGTATTACCTCAAAGTATCTGCCACTGCTGTGATAAGTGTGAATCTTTCTTCAGCTACGTGCGAAGATCGAAGTGTGTGCCATTGTAGCCAGAAGGGAATAACAGATATCCAAATTGAAGGCAATATTAGATGTGAGGCAGAGAAATAAAAGGTCTTTTATTGATCTGCACCATTCTTTTCAAGCAGTTTTGTTGCATTATTACTTGATTTCGTGTTCAATTTAAAGTCCTAAGTCATGCTGGTGTCTTTTGATTACATACATTCAGAACATGAAGTAAATGCTCTCGTAGTTTTGCCATCATTTTAACGGATGTTTTAAATTCAACAATAGCCGATCATCTTCTTATACTATACAATTCAATAATACTGTTTCACATTCCGAAAGGGATTATTTTAATACTGTTTTGTTGGAAGAAAGAACAAGTATAAAATACAAAAAATCACCCAAGTACTATCAGACTCTAAACTTTCTGGTAATGCTCCCGAAAGTCTGAGAAGAAAAGATTAGATCAAAAGAGCTGGGAGACCAAACTACCCTTTGCCCCTTTCTGTAGGCTAAATTAATCTCTATAGGTCAAGGTTCAGCACAGGGGTACAGCAGGAAGGAGCTGGTGCTACAGTGATAAGGCAGGCAGTCAAATTGTTAGGTTTGAACATGCTAAGAAATGTGTGGTCAATAATTGCAAGTATCTAGCTGAAAAAAAAGAGAAATTAACTCATGCTTTCCAACATAAACAATGCAAAGCTGTACTAAAAGAGCTCTTTGCCCTCAGCCAGTTTTGCTTCTGCATTACTTTTTTTTTTTAAATATACGTAGGACAACTAGCCATTTATAATGAATTTGTTACCTTACAAAAATCATGGCTTCTGTGGAAATCACTGAACAAATTACATTTTCCAGTGAAGAGCAGAGCATATTAATAATAGAGAAAAAAAATATTTTTTAACAGCAATATTAATATTAATAGAGCTTATTACTTAAATATTAATAGAGATAATCGTAATAGAGAGAAAACCTTAAATAAAGCATTTTAGATGCAGGTCACCAAGCCGTAGAAAGTCTGTAGCTTCGTTTGTCTCAAGGAAGGCAGCTAGCCCCTGTAAATCTGGGTATCATCAGTTAACTACAACATAGCAGACTGGAAAATAAAAATAGATTTTACAATTTAGACTTAAATATATATTCAGCTGCATTATTCTCCAGTAAAATGAAAAGAAAAAGTTTATATCTCATACAAATCTATACATCTTGAACATGAGCTTTCATTTAGAAAGGAATGGCTGCTGCATTGTGATATATTCAAAGCTGGACTGGAGTTCAGGTAGGGTGCAGTGATTTTATCTAATCAACACCCTTGTCTGCTGCCTTCCTGCACTCCTCAATTTCCTTAAGCTCTTAAAGGTACCGGAGCAATTCTGGAACTGTGCCACAGATGAAGTCAGGGACACTGCAGGATGACATGATGGACCAAATGCACAGTCCCTGGTCATGCAAGGAGAATACACAGTGACTTTCATAACCAGGAACAGAATGTAATGAAATTGCACCTTTTTCTTGCTGCTTCCTGAATTCCTTGCAAAAGTATTCAGGAAGTTGAGACAATGGAAGCTTTTGGGGAGTAGAAGAAAGCAAAATGTCATGGAAGCTGAATGAAGAGTTGATTCCATAAAACCACATTTGTCAAGGTAGCTGTCATATTGCTGTGGATGGGGTTGAGTTCTGACCTTGATGCAGAAATATCTATATAGGTTTTGATTGGAGAAGTTTCAAGGGACTGTAAGGGACAGCTTTCTGCTTTTGTAAAGGAGCTCAGGAACTCTCAAAATGTAGTGATGAGGGAAGTACTCACCAATCACATCCAACCACTGCAGTATGTTCTAACAATATATTGTATTTATAGTTTCTGTTCACGGGTGTTTAAAGAGCAATGCTCAATTTTCTACAGAAGCAGGTAACCTAAAGTTAATTTTCTCTCCTTCAGAAGTTCTCCACAGGCAAATTCCTCACCTCCCCACCATGACCTTACTCAAGTTCCATTATCGTATAGCTACCATTTGCCAGGGAGATAATTCATTTCCAACACATATTTTCAGTTATGCCCAGTCCTTGCTGGCAGGTCAGTGCAGAAGCTCCTTAAAACGATACAAAGACTTGACTGACAGAAACATTCTTGGATTTTGAATTAGCAATCACATGAAAAATAGAACAATAATTTGCAAGAACAGCTCTGTTTTTTTTTTGGGGGNGGGGGGGGGGGGGTATTTTTTTTCTGGAGGATTAGATTAGATTAGTATAAAGCAAATGGCTAGGTTGATATGGACTGGGAGCAGACAGCAGTTGAGTTCAATGGACCTGGTAGCTTTAGGATAAGGATGAGACTAAGGACAGTTGTGACTGACAAGGAAGAGGCAATGATCACATCTCAGTTGTGATGAGCCTGGGTTTGAGAACAGAGATAGATGGGGGGGTGAGCTGAGTGTATAGTGGCAAGCACAGACAGAAAAAGAACAAACATGAGACTCAAAGTCAAGATGTCGTGTTTGCTCTGACACAGTATGCTGGCTTACAAATTTTTCTGTCTGACCTCACATCACCTTTAGGTATCTATATACCCGAAGAACTTGTCTCTGCATGGTTTCTGGTGAAGAAACATTTGCAGACTGACGAAATTTCTGTTGCCTTGAAAAATAGGCACCTCTTTGTACTTAACCAACTTTTTATGACTAGAGAATCAGTCATACATCCAAGATGTGAAATAGTTCCTCTGTCAGCATATAGTAAAGTACCTTGGATTTAAAATACCTGGCATGTACAATTCTGTAATATTATCTCCCAGTAGAATTTTTGAGGGCTTAGGGTGTATGAGCTGGGGGAACCTCAACTGTCACGTGATGACAACAGGAATGTCAACAGAGAGGACTTACTCTGCAGAATGCTAATTTCAACAACTACCTGCTCTTGGGGCTCTGCTTTCATGACATGACCAGCTGCAAAATTCACTAATCTCAAAGTCAGACTACTAAGGCATCACTGAGTGACTTTGATGCAGCCCTCTGTCTGCACCTTGGAGCTTCTCTATTCTCCGCTTTCCATAGTTCAAGACTGATGTGGGAGCAACTACTGTTAGTGAGCCAAAGATTATCCAAGTTTTCCATCCTGTCACTGAAAAGCTTTAATAGATTTCAGGATAATTGTACCAACCTCAGTTCCTTAGACTACTCTCTCAGTAGCACAAACTGAGAAACCATCAACTGTAAGAGCTGACACATCTGGACACATTGAAAACTCATTTTACATTGGTTGCCATTTTCATTATGTGCATTGCAGAGATGAAATGTTGCATAAAACATCCTTAATGTCTGTCCAGCACAAATAATCTTTATACAAAAGGGCAAAGTAATCTAGCCTAATCACTCCTAGCCATGTCTTGTAGGTTTCTACTGGAGCAGGACAAAATACTTCAGCCTCAGTGTCTCTATGCATGTGTGAAACATAATTTTGTTTTACCTGGGGAGCTAATTGGGAAAAAAAAAATTCTAAATCAGATCTGCAGCAGAAATATTAGCAGACTGGTTTGTAGTTCCCCAAAAATATCTTAACATTTTTCATTTCTTATTCCACAGTGTATATTCCCCAGTGTTAGAGGTTTTGTCCATTTGCTTGTTTGTTTGTCTGTTTGTTATTACATGATTCCATACATTTTTGTAACTCTTTGGAAAAATATAAAACCAAATACAAAATGGTCTCCAATGGCACTAAATCTGTAAATTTCTGTATGAATAAACAACCGTAAGAAAGAGAGCTCACTGATTTGGCTTAGACTATGCATGTTCTTCGAGAGCAGGACTGGAGCCCTAAAAGCCTAAACAAGGCAAATATATCAAAATGAGGAGATGAAGCAGTGGGAAACTGTAGGAGACTGGTAAATACTCATACTCTTATAGATACTGTGAAACTTATTCTGTATTGAATGACTTGTTTATTTTATGTAGCCTAACCTTAGAGCTTCATTGGAAGATTGTCATGTGATGAAAAGAAAAAGAGTGAAGAGATTGTGAACTGTGCTGAAAGAAGTGATTTTGAAGAAGGAGAATTAGAAAGGACACTGGATTAACAGAAATGATAATTACTTATTATTCATGTAATCTGGTGTGAAATATTTAATGTAGACAACACTGGTAGGCAGAAACTGATGATAAAAATTTGAACGTGAAAAGGGAGGTGAGACAGCTCCCACTCATTTGAAGTAGTATTAATTTTGCCTTCCAAAGAAGAAAAATCATGTATGGGCTGCCAAACATTTAACAGATCATTGACAAACTCAGTTCCACAACGGCCTACAAACTTTTACTGGAGTACTACAAAATAGGGCATCAGTTTGATAATGGATGACTTCAGTGACAAGACTAGGGAGGGCAATAGTAAGCAGAGATATAACAAAGAAGCACAATCGTGGCTCCCAGAGTCAAGTGGAAGAATTGTGTCTCGTTCCCAAGCAAGGACAGCTCACAGAGTAGCTTCCAAAGTGCTCTCTTCTCTAGCTTTCTGTCCCATCCCTTTCTTGCAGCTTCTTATCCCTTCTGCATGGATGGCTTAGCTGTGTATGCAAAATAATTTAGACATCAAAATTTACTCCCGTAGGTAAAAAAAGTTTTGCTCCCTTAGGCAACCTGAAATTTGTGCCAGTGTACCATGGCAAGCTCCTCTGCAAATGATAATGTTATACAAGTAGACCCTTACCTGACCTACATAGAGGGATCACTGTGACAGAGTCAGGAGTAGGAACCGTGAGAACCATCCACCAAGCAAGCCAGTCCCTATCCTGGTATCTGTGATTGTAGAGGGTGGGTTAATAGCATTCCCTAGAAGATCTCTAGGATGTATATAAAAGAGCAGATAATAAAGCAGTAATTTCATACAGAAATGAAAAATTCATTTTTCAGAAGTGAAAGTGTCACGACCCTTTCTGTTGGCAGTATCGCAGATACTGGAATAACTATGCTTACCTGAGGTTATACATCTAACTGTCAGAAACTAGCCAAAGCAAACACCAGGACCTGCGAAAGTGCGTGGAAAAAAAAAACATCCTGTGCTAGCTAAAGGAGAGTGAATTAAAAATAAACTGAAGAAATACATTAATCATATCCAAAAAAAAAAAAAGGAGAGGTGACTGTAAAATACCTATCACCTCTAGCAGCAATCAGTAATACCACACTAGTTGGAGGGCCTCTTAAGAAACAACAAGAGAGCTAAAAAGACTTAGAGAGTAGAAAGCAGTCTTCTAAAGTTTTCAAGATGTGTTGAGGAGGTAAATGACAAGAGAAACAGTGATGTGGAGAAACAACTTTAACACATGGCAAAAGATATCTTGCCTCACAAACAACAAATTAAAAGATTCATAGTGAAAACCAAGGAAAGAATAAAGGTCAACTGCCATGAAATATGTGGAAAATCTGCGAGTGATCAAGCTACTGACTGAATTTCATAGTGTAAATATATATTTCTGCCATCTTAAAAATATTCCTAGTAAATGACTCATTTCTGCTTTGAATTTTTCAGTGCTTGAACAGTCCATAATGCTACATGCACACCTGAGAATGCCAGTAGATTTCCAGTGGCTAACTATTCCTTGCCAGATTAAAAAAAGAAACAACAGAAGAAAAGAAACCCCCAACCATTCAGTGCAACGCCCAAGGATTTCTTTACCTATCATTTGGAGAAGAATGGGCTCCCTCCCCAGTCAGCTCGAGTCCTCCATGGCCAGTTCTGTGAGTGGTGGGGCAGGCAGGGCATGACAGCCAGCAGATGCTGCTCAGAGGTGTGCGTGATCACCAAGCAGAGAGCAGACACCCTCCTGCCAGTGCTGCTGGCACAGGAATTGGCTGGAGAAGGGCAATAGCAGGAACATGGGCAGTTCTCCCAGGCACCAAACATCTTGCTATGCCTTGGTCTCTGCCACTCCATGGATCTGTATCCCAGAGAGCCAATCTTAGAAATGTATTTCAGAGGATTGCCAGTGTGGTTTCCATACCTTAAGAAATGTCAATGCTCATGCACCAGTTCAGTTGCAAGTTACAGAGCACGCTTAAGCCAAACCTTCAGAATAAATGGCAGAGACATCTCCTAATAGTGGTCTACTGGGAAGGAAACCCCCATGCAAGCAACATGTTTTGAATTTGAAATCTGAGTGACTTGGATGTTGCCTCAAGAAAATTTTCTGTGAGTTGTGTGGTGTCCCAAGTCATAGGCGCAGTGTGGATGGCAAAGCAGTTGAGCTTTCCAGAGACCTTGTTTGTACTTTCTGATGTCTTGGACAGCTGATGTACAGCTTGTTCTTGTGCTCCCTGGTTAGAAAAGACTAGAATACTGCAAACTGTTTCTTTTACAGAGGAATCCATTGTACAAATGTAAAAAAGTGGTGATATACTATCTAAGCAGTTAATAGGTCTGGGAATCACAAGACACAGTGAAAGAAGGGGGTTGAATAAGAGATGTGGGAAAGGAATGAAACGATAAAATTGTCAGGTTTTGCTTAGTGCTTTTGCTTTGCTAGCTGTCTCGGCTTTCTACCAAAGCTGTTATTTCTGTCTCTCTGCAGACTTAGGTGACAAACACCATGGATCTTATATGTCATCCTGACCAGACTTTGGAGGAGGCCCTGCACTGATTCATGCCTAGGAAGTTTTATGAGAGACTAGATCTATTTTTATTTCCTCAGATAAAAAGTAGAAAAACTGATGTGCTTGTAAGAGCCACAGAGGTCAAAGGACAATAATGTAACATGACACAATTATTAGTTTTGTTTGGTTGTTTGGTTGTTTTTAACAAATTTTATATCTTGACAGAATCTGAATACCTGGCACAAAAATGTGACAGAGTTACTGGAAACTCAAATGTAGAATTCAATGGAAACTTCACAGAAAATGCTTCCACCAAAGGCTTGTTATATCAATTAATTGAACCTAAAGGGGTCTGTGCAATTTTAAAAACTGCATTTGAGTTACATCTGAATCCTTCCTAAGGGTAATGCAGCATGAACTGAGCTGCTGAAAGCTTCCTTGAGAGAGCGCATTAGCTATGCTGAAAGAATAATAAAATGCTCTTTCCTCGACAGCATCAACCTTTGTTCCATATCCTGCAGCACACAGTGCTACGGAGGAGGTCTGTACCTTCTGGTGCACCTACCAGAAAGGAGTATGTGCAGCCAAAATGACCAAAATACATTGAAGGAGGGAGAGCATGAGCAGATGAGCTGTCGTTGTTGATCCTGCTATACTCCAGAGCAACATGGAGGTAAAGAGTACAGCCACTGTTGGACTTGAATGTGAACTCCTGATCATCGTTTCACACTTGCAAATAGTGACTCTTTCCTTCCCCACTAGAGAAATCAAGGCTTTTGGTGGGGAATGAAGAGCAGAGAGCTCACTATGGTCTGTGTAAGCAATTGTCTCCTCACACCGCTTAGCTTTATTCCTGTATGAGTGGCTACGACCAGGATGTCCTCTCTGTCTTATGCAACTGTTCCATGGCTATTAGTTATGCCAAGACCCTTGATGTCTTATTTTTAGGAAATAGGAAAAGTAGAATTTATGAAGTCATGATGAAGCCCAAGAAAAACTTTGACACAACCTGCTGTGCAAATGAGTTTGAATTTTAGTATCTGGTGGCCTCACCTAAGAGGTCTTTGGTTCCAGTCCTTGCTCTAGCAAATGTTTAATATGTAAAGTATGTAAATTGTGTGGAAGATGTAAATTATGTGAAATGTGTAAAATATGTAAATTATGCATATCTCTTTGTGGAGGAAAGGCTTATACTTAAAATTTCTTTGCCAGTTCAAGTGATCTGATCATTAAAACCCATTGTCTTTCAGGGTCAAAAAGTACTTATTCCCTGTAAAATATGACAGGTTCACTAAGCTTGAAGCATAACGCCCATTTTCCACTGTAGGGTGGGGGTTGCCAAGCTTGCCTTAGTGAAACCCAGAGGAGCTGGGTTCTGTTGTAAGAGAAAAAAGATTAGAAACCTGAAGGTGTGGTCAGGCAGAGGTGATTTCCATTCTACTCCCCAAAGGGAAGCAGTGCTTTTAACACCCTCCGTGCCCCAAGTGTTGGAATCAGGGGAAGGGTATGCATTCAGCCGGTTAAGTGCATCTGGTCCATCAGTTTATGCAGATGTAACATAAAACCTTCCCCACTTGTGCTGTCCTCATAGAAGTTCTGCTACAAGCCTACTCACCAGGGTAGCCAAACACCAAAGTCTGTAACGTGACCCAAGACCTGCTGGTCCCTCTTGCTTCCCCATCATGTTCACAGGATCTGTTTCAAGTGTGGGATGAAAAGCAACTTTAGAGGTCTGCCTTTAATTTTTAACAATACTTTGTACAGAACTCTGGGCCACTAGATTCTTTCTCAATTTTCAAGGATAAAAAATCTCAGAATGTAGGGATGCCTAGTTGATTAGGTGATTATGAAAGAGACATGTACAACATGATGGTTCATATTCTTCTGGAAATACATAGAGCTGACAGTTTACAGAAATTAGCAATAGAACAGAAGAATGATTTGACAGATTAAAAAGCATCATATAATGTAAATATTCTTTTTAAAAGAATAAACAATGTGACTAGGTGGAAAGAGAATTATGTGGCATTTGATTTAGTGATGAAGAACAGACAGATGTTATTAGCACTTTGATGCAAAATGATCAGAAAGAGAGATTAAATTAAAGAATAAAATATTAGAGTCACATGTCTTGTTTATACTAAAATCCCTCACAGTTTTTCCATAAACAAATGTTGTACAGGTGGCAGATTTATAAAGAAAATATAAAAATAAATGTAGTGTAATAAAGTGTATTAATTAGGTTGTTCCAAAAGTGTTGAACAGCTCAGCGAGCAATATAAAAATCTCAGGAGTGAATACACATGCAATCAACTTTATTTGTCCATGCAAAGAGTTAATTGCCTAGCCAATGAATAAAATAATATTTCCAAGGGGAAAATAAATTACAAAGTATAGAATGAAACAAAAGCTTGTAGAGGATTGGGTGGAAATTATTTTTCTGCATCCTTTATCTGAGTTCAAAGCAGTGTCTTTTTCAATGGTAGAACCAGCTCTAGTTCATAACATCAAGCCATAAGAACAACGGTCTGGATGGTATTTAGTTTAAAATTTTTATTTAGCATTCATTTGTCACACAGCAAATTGTGAGTTAATTTTTTTACCCTCCTAATTCAGTTCAAAGAGCAACCTGGAGCAATGCCCTAGCCCTTATGCATGCATGCATGCATGCATGCAAAAAAGAAAAAAAAAAAAAAAAAGTCTTTGCCTTGACAGTTCTTATCTGGGGATAAATACACCCCCAAGGAAACAGATGTCTCTTTCCACTTCTGTGAGATGGAAATGAAGGTGACTATACAACCCATCCTAGTATGGTTGGGTTAAAGGCCAGTAGCAGGCAGCTGTCTTTCCTTTCAGACCCTATTACAGGAGGACAGAAGGAGACATTTCAAGTCAAGAATTGCCAACACCATAGGGGTGTAATAGAATATAACACATACTGCATGGCATCACACAATGCTCTCAGCTCAAACAGCAGAGCTGTAGGCACTGCTTAGATGAGAGGATAAACTCCAGGACTGTATTGTTCAGCAGCTAAAGGTAACTTTTTCTTAACATATAGTGCATTCTTCATGCTATTCACACAAAGACTATTAACACTGTGGAAGTGACCATACTAGAACATGTTATTGGCCTGTTTGTGTTCTCTCTGCCAGCAGCCAGCACCAGAAACTTCAGAGGAAATTCTTCAGGGAAGCTCTAAAGAGGAGCAGACACTTCTATCTAACTTTAACCAGCATGTCTCGACTTTATAACTGATAAAAAATTTAAAAAAAAAAAAAAAAAAAAGCAACTGCTTTTTTCTTTTCTAATTGAATAGATTATCTTTAATTTAATAGAATGTTCTCATTAGCTACAAAAATGTCTAACACTTTAGAATTTGCTGGCTTTCATGTCTTTTTCCATTTGTTTTAATCTAGTTATCATAGGCAGACATGAAATGTAACACCCCCTCATTACAATAAATGTAATGTTGTGACATAAACTGACAGAAGCAAGTAAGTCCCAAGATAGTGTTCTTCTCAGTCTCCTCTCTTTCAATACTGCCAAGTTACTATATAAAACATGAACATTCACTCACATTGTTTAGAAGCAGCAGGGTTAACACAAATTGAGGTCAGAAGAAATTTGGTATTTTTATTGCCGTTTTTCACCCTTGGAAGTCCATGAATAATTCTAGCACATTCTTTCAGGATACCTTCAGGGACAGTACTGACTGTGACCAGAGTGGCAGAATGGCTTCCTTAGTACTGCCTGGACAATGGTCTCTGACAGAGGTGACATTTTAAAATGGTAGCAAAGTAACCAAACAACAAATAGACACCAAAACCAGAAGGAAAGCAGAAACAAATTTATTTATTCCTTTTTAATCTCTTCAGTTACATTTTACATTGTTAATACCATTACATGGCTCTTTGATACTTTCAAAATATACTTTTTTAATAGTCATATGGTAAACCTTGCAAAGAGATATTTTTTTCTGATATTACTGCAAAGAAGACCATTCTATTGTGCCTCCCAATGCAAGAGAAATGCATAGATGAATAGTGGAAATAAATGATCTAGATACCAAGCATGTCCAGAAACACTATTTCCAAAAGAATGCTCAATCTCAAGCATGTCACTGAAGGAAAAAAATACATTTCTGTAGAAATTGTGCTCTGATATTTACCCACGACATTTCTCCAGTAAATTGAGTTGGAATATATTTTCCGAAGTAAGGTAACATTTCGGTTTTATTTGATGTGTAAACATATTGACATAAAACATATCCACTTGAGTTCTCAGCAAGTTTCACCCCCTAGAGAGTGACTCAGTTTGTGGGAAATAAGTTGTAAAGAAATTCACAGCTTCAAAATACAGTGCATATATGGAGTTTTGGGGCAAATGGGCATATTACAAATTCTAGTGATTAGGAAAGGAAATGAAGGACAGTTTGTAACATCCTGGGATCAAAAATCAAGCTGTATCTAAGTAGCAAATGAAAGGGGAAAATCTAGGCACTTTAGTGACTAAGAGGTGTCAGGCCTTTGTAATTTATTTTTCCCACTAGGAAAATTACAGTATCACCATATAAGCAAGGTCCCTGGGAGGATTTGGAAAGGGGTACCCAGCAAAACTGTAGTCCTAGCTGAAAACAACTTGCTTACCTCAGCTTTGCAGATCTTCATCACAGGTTTAAAGTTAATTATAACCTTGACAAAATACAAGAAATGAAATCAAGACTTTGGATTGGCTGCCAGAACAGGCAATTAAATCCCTAAATATGCTTGTGGTAGCAGCTTTTCTCAAATTCATCCTCCCAGCAGACTTTGCCAAAGAGTGACGGTGTTTCATGTTCATTTAAAAAAGGCAGGTTATAATACATATAATGACTCCACAGACACAAATGGTTTGAAATTTAGCAAGTTCAGTTCAGTCTGGACAACATCAAATCTGACCTTTCATTCTTTTTTTCCTGAAATGTTCAATATTTCCTGGATATGTCCTGGGAGTCTGAGTAGTTTGACTTGCCCTGCCTGGTACCTGGAGCTCAACATAAAAGTACAAGCCAAGCAGGGAAAAGCTTCACACATTTTGAAACACTCAGAATCTTCATTCAGTTCCAGTTTAGAAAATAAAAGTTTTGGAGGAAGAAAGCAGATCTTGGACTACAACAAGTCTCAGTTCAATGTGCCACTCCTGAAAGGTTAAAACTCACGGGTGTCCCCCACCTACCTACCCTGGCCATTCCCACCTGCATGCCCCAGTGGTGGAGTTATTCAACCCTAGACTATCCCAGGCTAGCACGGTCTGCAGGAGGTGGTGCTCTGTGCTGCATTTTCAGCAAATTTCAGCAAAACATGGAAGATTACTGGGTTCTGAGAGGAGACTCTACAAAAATAGTATGGCTCTATAATGTTGACCTTGTTTAAGAAGAGAGTAGGAGGTGGGTGTGCTGGTTTCCTGTCCCCATTCCTTGCACTGCTTCTCTGTTGTGATACTTGGGTATGATTGTGCAAGATGATATCCTACACCTGAGTCCCAGAGGAGGCTGGCTGTGCCTCCCCCTCCTCTCCTGGCCCTTGCAGGTGCCCGTTCTTAGCAGAAGGCTCAGCCCTGAGTGAATGGAGGCTCCTGCTGGCAGCCCGGGGGAAGGTGCTGCAGCTGCAGAGGAGAAGGAAAGGCTGAGGACGTATCCTTGCACTTGTCCTACTGACTGTCCCAGGGTGGGTCTCCCTGGGGCAGCTGCCTAACCCCCTTCAGGGGCACCAGCAGCACTGCAGAGAGGTGGAGCATCAACTGTGCTATAGCTGTTCATCTAAACACTGTCTCTAATCACAAACTCATTTCCACAGCTCTATGTTTATGGTATTAAAACAACAGGCTAGTTGTTCAATACCACAAAACAAACACAAGGTAGCAGTGGCACTGTATCTTCCTGGGGTGACCCCTCTATGGAGGTGGAAGCCAGGAGACAGCACTGTGAAGCATTCCTTTCCCAGAGGGAGCAGCGAAGGTGCAGACAAATGGGGCCAAACCCCTCCAAGCTCTCTCCTCCTGCATCATGGGCATGTTTTGGAAGCTGTATACTCTGATATTTTAATGGTTCTTCACTAGAAATACAAATGAACCAAACCCCAAAACACAGAGTATTTGAAGTGGTTTGGCTTTTAGTGTTGTTGTTTTTTCTTTTCTTTTTTTTTTCTTTTTTCTTTTTTTTTTTTTTTGCAAATCTATGTGCTTTTATCTTCCTTACGGAACCCCAGACAGCCCCAAGGAAAGTTGCTTTAAGATTCTTCCAACTGTAGCCAGAAACTCCAGGATACACTTTGAGTACGCTTGTGCCTATCCAGTCACAACCCAAATCCCACATCAGACGCTTTCAATTTGGAAAAGCTTTTCAGTGACTCATCAGCACTTTCTGTGCTTAGCAGGGTAGAAACTAAGATCTTTCAGAAGTTTTTCTTGACAAGCTTTATGTAAAGCTTTACCTCAGAGCTGAAAATATTTAGGGAAAAAAAAAAAAAAAAAACAGAGAACAGCAACCCCCTCTGTGTTACATTTGTTCATGGAGCTTTGCTCATCTCCTACTGACTAAAGCTTGATTTAAACCTGATTATTGAATTACATGTACATCTTGCATTCGTGAAATGGCTTCTGATAATGCATGCCTTCATGTCACAATTCCTAATCTTAAACAAACTAGGATAAAGTTTCCATGGTGAATATTTAAGCCTTTACTTGAAGACACCAGAGATCAAACAATCCAAGTGGAAGCTTCCAAGTGAAAAGACAATGAAGATACATTTGGAAAGGAGTATACAGAATAGCAGTCCTTCTGGACTAAACTGACCACATGGTTTTTTGATCATAGGATCAGGTATAAATTTAAACAATGGAGAGCAATTGACATCAATTCCCTGAATTACAGAATCACAGAATGGTGAAACCCTTCTGCTTAAGCAGGGCCACTTAGAGCAGGTTGTCCAGGACTGTGTCCAGGTGGCTTTTGCAAAATGCAGCATGAGGAATCGCCACATCTGAAGCCTGAGCAGCCACGCACATAACTGCTGTAGGACCTGCGCTTTCAGAGGCCTGAACAGTGTGCATTGTGCACTGAACACCACAGCTGTTACAAGTCTCGCAGATTGTCATTTTTGTGCTTCAAATCACAGAGATTATCCTGAGCAACTTTCTTCAGCACCAGTTAATGCTTGTTAGCAACTCTGGTTGCAGAGTTCCTTCCTCCCTTCCTTCCTTCCTTCCTTCCTTCCTTCCTTCCTTCCTTCCTTCCTTCCTTCCTTCCTTCCTTCCTCCCTTCTCTTTTTCTTGCCTTTGCTCTTGCTCTTGCTCTTGCTCTCTTTTTTCCGGCAGGTCTGCATGAGGTGTGGAGCAGCCCTCACTATTTTGAAAGTGGAGAGAATGACAGGCAGAGCAGCAATGCCTTTGTGTGAAATTGCCTTTCATCTCAGCTGGGTTTTAGCTTGCAAAGCTGTATTTTTGAAAGAAAAGGTTGCCTGCCAGCTGACACTGATATTTTTACATAAAACACATAGTAGAAAATAGGTCTTTCTGCACATTCCCTCCACTTTTTAAAAACAGCTATTAAGTCTGTCAGTCCAGGAATAAGGGATTAAAGAGAAATTGCGTGGGCAGATAGGGCCTGCAAAATGTGTTGATTAGCAGTCCTGGTGAGTTCTGTCTGTGGAGCAGGGACAACAGCATGGTCTAACCTTGACACAGCAGGATAACATGCGGGGAGTCCAGTCACTTAGGCCGTAGGTATGGATGATGAGACTTTAATCGTTACTGCTAATTATGGCTCTGCTGGGCTTTGCAATGTGATTATCAGCCTGTGATAAGTGGAATGAGCAGCCCACATCCCCTTTTGTGAGTCACCACAGAGCCATCAGATGTGAGCAACTTTCTTTTGCCACTGACCTGAAAAGATTCAAAGCAAAGTCCTAGAACAAAAGGGAGATAAGTTCTGTGATCTTTTCTCAAACCCAGTCCTTGGAATGGGTTTGAAATTCCCACAGTCCACTCTACTTTCTCATCAGGTCTACTAGGCCATTTGTTCAAGAGCAAAGACTGGCCTCCAAAGCTAACACGCAGATGCTGTGCTTGAAAGTGCTAATTTAGGTCAGTTGAGAAAAAAGACTTTTATGCATATATATACTTTAAGTTCAATTATGATTTTAAAATAACTGTGAAAGGCAGAGAAAGAAGTGCAGAAGATTAGAATTCTTTAGTTTTTTTGAAAATGTGTGTGATTTGCTCTGAGGGAAGCAGTGATGTGCTGTCTATAGATAGATTGGTTTTTTTTTAAGAGCAGAGGTTCTCGGCCTCTTTTGGACCTGGGGCCCCTTCTCCTGCCTAGCCAGGTCCCATACCAACAAAAGCAGGAAGGTGTAATGATGACCAAGCTGCCTGTAATCTGGAGAACAGTGATTTTCAGTCTGAACCTGCTTTCCTTATTATTCAGAATACTTTGTATGTTGAATGGCTTATACAACCTTGTGGGTGTGAATGACTTGTTACGTACTCATATAGGAAAGCCTTCTTTGTCACAAAGAATTTTCCTTGTAAAGAGACAAAATATGGAGAAAATACAAGTAGAAGAATTGTCAGTTTACTGTTCATGGGACCATTGTGGATTCTTGTGTGAAAACTTTCCTTGTTCTCCCATGCCTGAAAGCTCAGACTCTTGACAAGAAAGCAAGTAAACGGCAGGTAAGGAAGTAGTCACTATTAGCTGGGAGGTTCTTGGTGATTCTTGTCAGAAATTGTTCTGTGCTTCTGTTGTAGCAGTACTGGCAACAGTAAATAAAGTCAATCAGTTTATTGGAATGGGATTCTAAATCATGCAAGAACACGTTGTGAGAAGAATAGAGCTGGCAGATGCCAAGGAGTACTCTCCCATGAAAAGTAATCCAGGAGTACATGAACATCAAGAAGAAAGAGCTAAGGTCTACAGAAAGCCAAGTGTAGACAGTGAGGTCAAACTTGTCTCCTGAGAGCTGAGAGGCTGGATTAGAAATGTGCTGAGCTGAGGAGCTGAAATGCCTGGGAGCAGAAAAGCTGAGTGCAAGTGTTGCTGTCAGCTGTGTGTCAATAGCTGCAGAAAGCAAAACTCCAGAACTGCTGGTGGGAAAGGACTGAGCTGGTGAGAGTGCACCAAGCGGTATGGGGAAACATGAAGAAATTCAGTGCTGGCTTATTGATTTAAACTGGAAATGGCACAAATAGAATAACGAAGTCCCGAGTTTTCCAGAACTCCTGGACCAATGATTGTAGGAGCTAGTGCTGAGCTGATAAACACTGTCTCTTTGGACTGGGTGCTAAAGAGGTTCTCCACACTACAAGCAAACACAGTCACAAGGCACTGTGGAGTTCCTGGGGTTCAGTGATGAGCAAGCTGCTGCAGTGCTAGATACCAGTGCAGGAGTGGATGGTATAACAGTACACGCTGCAGTTACAAAGGCACCACTGTAGGTGTTAATGGAATATTCTTTGTTTCCTGGACATTCCTGTCATTATCCCATCAAAATCTTGTGTTGCATGGGTTCTAACTTGAGAACTGGCTTTTTCTATATATTCATTTTAAAATGAAAATGGTAAGAATTGCAAACTAATAAAAGTGATAGCAAAGCCTAGATTCCAGAGTTCACATGTAAATGTCTACTTTAGGCAGTAAAATAAATAATTGACACATTTAAATACTACAAGTTGCTGTTAAAACAAGAATCTGGAGGTTTAGTGGTAAACTAAGAATCTGTATTAGAAGCACATCAATTCAATGTGGTTATGAAAATGGGCCATAATTAAAATCCACTCTGAATGTTTTGTGGGCTTTTTGTTTATTTTGGGGAATTGATTTCTCTATTACATTGACATCTCTCTGCACTTTTACTGCAGTACTTATGTTAAGAGTCTTTCCTCTCTGTTATTTCTGGAAAATTTCAATTGATGACATGGAAACAATAGATTACTAGCTGCCTTTGAACGTTATCCACCATCACCACCCCACTCCACCCCACCCTAAAAAAAGGAAAAATAATATAAACCACAGGCACAAAATCCAGCTTTGTCAAGCTAAATCACAATTTCTGGTGTAACACACACAACATTTTTAACTTGTTTTGGAATGAAATGCATCTATGCAGAACCTTTGCAATGCAGTTAGCTGTCTCTAGAAGTAAGCAGTAGATAGTGAGGTTTATTTTAAGCAAATGCAGAAAAATTGAGAAGCCTCATGATTTTAAGACTATAAATGAGGGCTTGACATAGTGTTCACAAGAGGAACAGCTGTTTGTAACACCCTTTTCCCTTAGATGGCTTATGAATGGCAGTTTTCCTACAGATTGATCAGTGGTGTCTCATATTTTGACAGATGATCAGATCAATAATTGGATTTTGTAGCAATAACTGAAGATTGATTATTCTTGTGCCATCTGAGGTGCATTTAAGATATCAATGTGGGCTTGGTAGGTGTGTTACACAGAGTCTTCAGAAGACTCGTAGCCTCCTGGAACAATACCTAGAAAGCAGGTGAGAAACTATAGGGATCTTAAATAGTAAAGGACTATCTTCAGGTAACTGAATTGTGCCGTCGTGTCTTTATTGACAACTTTGTGTATTTTAACCTGCAGGAAGGAGATATATATGCAAAAACATTCCTGTGACAGTGAAGAAGATGACGGAATCCTAATTATAATCTTCTGTCTGTTAGTACTTCTGAATGGCTGTTGCAATCTGAAGATGACAACACTGACATCCATGTTGCAAGTAGAAAACTACATTTTATTTGGCTTAAGGGGAGGAGAAAATCCCAAATTTACAGTACAGCACATGTTGTTGTCTCTGCTAGTGTTTTTCACTTTGGATAGAGTAATGCCCAAAGTCCCCCAGATCAGCTTTTTAAAATTTCGTAACACTGAATTCAAGCGGACTTGAGCAAAGGGCTCTGCAGGCCCATGACTGCTGCTCCCTCTGGGATGACATTTACTAGCGTGACAGGTCTCCAAGGCTGTTCCATGGGACAACAGGTGCTGTGCAATCTCAGGTGGTTTAACTGTTGTAAAAGCATTCATACGGAAGTGCAAACACGCTGAAAATCCATATTCTAGTTTACCTACTAGTTAACTTGTTCATAGGCCATATTGGGAAGCACTGTTGTTTGAAAACCTCCCAGGCATAAAACCTTCTGTTTACTCTGAGAGTAACGATAGCCGGTCCTAATGATTGCCATAACATTTGTAAGAATTTTGGTAGTATAGATGCTCCCAAAGTGTTCATCCATAAAAACTGATGTATTTAATATTGCAATTTATCTGTCTGAACACACGTGGAAGAGACAAAATAATCTCTAGAAACTATTAAGGCCAAGTAAAATGTCAGCAGTGGCTACCTTGGTAATCAGTTCTTCCTTTACTTATAAGGAAAAAGTATGAATGGCAGAAGGCAAGTTTGATAAGAGTCACTTTGTCCTATTGCACATGACATCCAAAATTTCATAGCAGCACGTTCGGCAACTGAGGTAGCTGCTGTTCCCTTTGGGATGTGAGGTCACCAGAGCAAAGTCATACCTTTTCCAGCTGTTTTTTGCTATTCGCAACGTTCCTGTTTTCCTATCACTTGAAGGGCTTGTATAACATCTTGTAGGTTATTCAGGTGAGAAACTAGGGTCGTGGTCAACATAATCACCTGGGTAAACTTATCTGAGATTGTCTAAAGTGAGCCGGGGAACGCACACAGGGCCTTCAGCCAGCTGAACACTGGCACAATGGCCTCCATCAAAGAGAGAGAAGCAAATAGCCAGGGGAAAGCAAGTGTTGTCTGCAGTCTGCATACTTAGCTGCAAAACAATTGTTTGCCTTCAGCCTTAGTTGGAGAGAGGCAGAGACTTTCAGCATATAACAAACACATTCATCCTGGTCTGTAGAAAATCCACCACTGCTTTTTGTAGTTGATGACTTTGCATCAAAATATCTGTACGAGGACAAGTAATATTCATGTTTAAACAGTACTTCTGTGTTTGGCTGTATCAGCATTCTCAGTCCATGAAGCACCACTAAATATTCCAAAATGCATTAAAACTCAGATTTTGCATTTTAATACTCAGATTTTCATTGCTAACAATACTTGTTATTGAACATTTGAAATTATCCAGTCTTTGCTGACTTGGTTAGCAAATGTCCATTTCCATAAATAAAGAGAATACAAGGATTGTTAGAGGAGACAGTTGTGAGAAATTATTTCCAATTTTAACAGGTCACTCAAAAATTTGGGGGTTGATTGTTATAACAGATGACAAAAAAAAAATAGTAATTTTGCAATACATTACTAATAAAAGACACTAGTTAGCCATACAAGTGGTCACTGGATCAAAAATATGTGGTAGCAGAATGAGTTTGTTAATGTTTTAGACCTTTATTTGTAGGCTTGGATGATGTGACTCTTACAAATGTGCCTTCTGACCATACTTTTTTCCGCACATTTGAGAAACCAATTCCCAAGGTAAACACTGATGACATTTTACTTGGCCTTAATAGTTTCTAGAGACTGTGTGGGGGAAGCAGAAGTATATTGCTTTTAAAATAAGCACATGGATTTTTGTCTTGCCATTGAGTGACTAAATAATTGCTATCAGATACTCATGAAAATGGTAGATAAGGTTTCCTTATTTTGAAATATTTCTTTGCAGCTATGAAAAACTCAAATAGGTAATTAGGAAATACATGATGCTAGCTAAAAGTGCATTTTCAACAACACAAAAGACATACAGCTTTCTTACACAAATACAAATTAGATATAACATTTTCTATGGTCAATGCAAAATGAGGCAGCTTAGTAGATAGAGCAATATGTGATCTTCTGGATACTTTGCAGTACAGCTCTAGCTAGTCTGTGAATGACCCCTGTGTCACCTCTCTAATCCCTTATAAAAAATGAAGATAAAAAGAAACATCCAGCTACTACAGTATTTAAGAAACTTACATCTTATTGCAAAATACGCTAAAGGGAAATGCTATAGTCTATCTTGGGGTCTTGAGTGCTCTTTGGCCACTGTTTTTCTGGAAGCCATCCCTGCTCATCAGGAATTGTATTTGAGCCTAAAGGTGTAGTTGATAATCTGAGTAATTCATCTGAAGGAAGCCCAGATGGCCAAATGCTGCCCTTATTTCTTTCTGAAGGAATCTGTGGACTGAAGATAGATTAGGAACAGTGACAGATGCATAAATAAGTCATTCGTTGGCTTAAACTACCCTAGCCACAATTTATTTCCCAGTCTTTTTTTACTGTTGTCCCTTGCCTGAATTTCTGTGGAAATAAAATGTAATATGTGGTGAGATGATCTATGATTATGGTATTCCTGAACCAATATAAAAAGAATCAGCAATATCTTGAACGTTCTTAAGTCTATAAATGTCACCAGTTTAAAAGATGCAAACTGTTGTTTTAATTCTTGGTTGTTTATTCAAACCAAACATACTGATATCTGTTTGTTATTAATGGATAATATCATGTTAACTCCAGTTATCTATAATATTTACATCACATGGTGCCTTTTGGTTCAACATTTTCTATGTAATTATCTTCATAATACTCTGTGAGGTAGGGAAGCGTTACTGTCAGACAGTAATATCCAAGTTTATAAGAAAAGGGTTGGTGCAAAGCAAGGTACTGAAAATATATTTTGTTAGACTAAGGCTGGCATTCTAGCTACAGAGGCCCTCCTTTTCTATTTGTTTCATCTTGTTCATCAAAGAAAGTAATGGAAATAATAGAGACCAATTCCAGACTATGGGAAGCTC
>VXAA01003398.1:116428-146528 GCA_013399115.1 Anseranas semipalmata | reverse complement strand
ACCCATCCCATTCAGCAGTGGGCCCACATTTTCCCTAGTCTTCCTTTTGCTACTGATGTATTTGAAGAAGCACTTCTTGTTGTCCTTGACATCCCTTGCCAGATATAATTCCAAATGGGCCTTGGCCTTCCTTGTCACATCCTTGCATACTCTGACAATGTCCCTATACTCCTCCCAATTGACATGTTGCTTTTTCCACATTCTGTATAATTCCTTCTTCTGCTTGATTTTTGCTAGGAGCTCCTTGCTCGTCCATGCAGGTCTCCTGCCCCCTTTGCTTGCCTTTTTGCTCATAAAGATACATTGATCTTGACCTTGGAGGAAGCGATGCTTTAATATTGACCAGCTCTCTTGGACCTCCCTACCTATGAGGACCCTAACCCATGTGATTCCTCCAAGTAGGTCCCTGAAGAAGCTGAATTTTGTTCTCCTGATGTCCAGGGTTGCAATCCTACTTTTTGTCCTGCTTCCTCCTCGCAAGATCCTGAACTCCACTATCTCATGGTCACTGCAGACAAGGCTGCCCCCAACCTTCACACCTCCAACAAGTCCTTCTTTATTTATTAGTATAAGGTCCAGCAGCACACCTCTCCTCATTGGCTGCTCCACCACCTATGTCAAAAATTTATCATCGGTGCTCTGCAGGAACCTCCTGGACTGTTTGTGCCTAGCTGTATGGTCTTTACAGCAGATATCAGGGTGGTTGAAGTCCCCCATGGGAACCAGGGCCTGTGATTGTGAGGCTACTTGCAGCTGTCTATAGAAAGCTTCATCTATTTCCTCTTCTTGATAAGGTGGCCTGTAGCAAACTCCCACAACAGTATCAGCCATGATAGCCTTCCCTTTAATCCCATTCCTATAAGGTACCACTTGATGCGGCACGGAGCCCTCTGACAACTCCCCTGAACAGGGTTGGGACTCCTGGAGCTGTATGGTCTCCATGAACACTCTGTCTATCTCTTGCTCATCTTCTCAGATGCTATGCAGTCTGATGACTTTCCCTTGTAACTCCCTTACCTGATGACACATCTTGTGGACAATAGCACACATTCTACAGGAGAGCTCTCAGTCCAGGCCTCCCAAAGGGGCCCCAAGCACTCCCTGCAGCCCAAGACCTGAAAAGATGCATCTGCTGTCAGAGGGTCTGTCTGGGTTGACACCTCCAACAGAGCTGATGCAATGACTCCAGCAGGTTCTGGGGAATATGCTCTGCGGCATGTCATGACCATATCTGAGGAAACATACACTACTAGGATCAGAAACAAAGGTGCCCTGTTGTGCCCTTCTGTGCAGACTGCTGTGTCTGTTTGCTGCCTCTGTTACAAGAAAACTGTACACGACACACAGTCTTAATGCAACCAGCAACTGGAAGTGCTAAAGTGTTTTGTTAGTGGGCCTTAAGCAATTAAAGCTGTGACACCTCTATCTGTGAAAACTGAAAATGATCCTAATTTTGCATGTATATATAGTGTGCTCTCTTTGTAAGAAAAGTCCTTTGCTCACATGCACATATTTTTGCCCTAGGAAATTACCCTTAATTCCTTTCTTATCTGCTTGTAACAGTAATACAGGTTCTGTTGATCAGATTGTTTTCCCACCTATATTTTGCAATTCAAGTGTTTCCAGATTACTCCTTTAGCAACATCTGTGCATAAATTTGTGGCATTTATGTACAAAAGAGACCATCAGGTTATCCATAACACATAGGTAAGCAGATTGTTCAGTTCAAATTCAGGCAGCCATGGGGATGCTCAACACAGTACACACGATCCCATTCACTTGGGCTCAGCTGATCATGTGCTGAAGAAGAGTGCTTGATTCTGATCTGAACTCTTCAGAAAACACTGCTGTTGTTGGAGATTTTCCTTCTGATTGGCACACAATTTTGGTGACTGTTTTGAGTTGGTCCTGCCTTCAGTCACTCTGCATCTTCCCACTGGACACACATGGGCCCCATCATGGCTGCACATCAGTAAGAGCTTTCCCCTGCAAGAGAAGGACCCTTCCAGTGGCAGGAAGGGTCTACACAGTCAGGAGACCAGGACTGCAAATGCCCCCAGGCCTTCCACAGGGCTTAGACACAGTTGCTGGAGATACTATTTATTATTGTTATTTTAGCTAAATAGCCTATTTGTTTGTGTGAAAGAGCTTCTACCTTGTGACCAACTCATCTATAAACTTGTCTGAGCAGTTGAACAGTTCAAGCATTTTAAATCTGTGTAAGGCTTTTTCTTCATCCTTTGATTCATTTTTTTATGGCCCTTCAGCATTATTTCCAATTTTTCAGTGTATCTTTTTTAAAAATGAGGGCATCAAAAATATCTGCAGAATTCTAAGTGTGACATTGTAATGTCAAATAGAGAAGTAAAAATCATTCTGCTACTTCTGTCTCCTGTACCTATTAATACAGCAAAGGACTGTATTGGTTTTCTAGCTATAACATTACAAAGGAATCTTTTATTTTGTGGGTTCTCCCTCCCAATTCTGAATTCTTTTTATGCCTGTACCTTTGCACTTAGACATATTAAAATGCTTTTTATTTGAATTAGTCCAGCTTGCACAAGCAAATCACATTGCCCTGCTTTCATGTCAGCAGAAATACTCCCAGAAGACTGCAAATGTTTATGCCAGATCATCCCGTTTTGTACATCCTAAAAATGGTCATGCCCCAAGCATTTTCTATTACTAGAGCCATTACTTCCAATGGTCCTATTGATCAGAATAAATTAAACAAACTTTGTAGTAATGCTGTGGTTTTTTGTTTGTTTGTTTGTTGTTGTTGTTGTTGTTGTTTGTTTTTGGTTAGTTGGCTGGTTTGTTTGTTTGTTTGTTTGCCTGTTAGCATAGAAATAACAATTGCAAAAAACCTCCTTGGTGCTTCTCAATATTTTTAATACTATCATACCTCAATTAAGTAGTAAGTCAAATACAATGCCTTATAGGAGTGATGCAAATACTTTATTTTCGGGGGGAAACTTAGATTATCCAGAACATGACATGAAACATAGTTTCCAGGTGAAACTTTGTAAGGTTCTCCTGCTTTAAGTGCAAGTTTACATGTAATTAACTACCTAATATTTAAGATTTTATCCAGCAAGTCTGGCATGCTATCAAAGCTAGTAATAGATAAGTTGAACTTCATGAAAGCACTGTTTCCCTTGAGAAAGCATGTATTTCTCTTGTAAACTCATGCTGTTCCAGCATCGAAAAACAATATCCATTTTAACAGTTACTGATTTTTTCCTTCTATGAGTTCATGAACTTTATTGCTGAGGAACACTGCTCCTTGTGGACAAATTTAAAATTATTATTCTGCTTGACATTTCTTAGTTTCACTTTTCATGCAAGTGTTATGTTAAATTCAAATAATGAGCCATTTTTCTCGTTTAAATGAGTTGACTTTCCTTACTCTAGATTTCTCTCATTTTTGATTGATTGATTCACAGACTCTGATGATTTCTCTCAAGTTCTTTGGTGTTTTGAGGAAGGGATGGGAGAGCATGCAGCTTACCCTGACCCGTGAAACACTCTCTACTACAGAATTTATTATATAGGCACAGCAACAGTCAACTTCCTCTGGAAAAGTGTTATACGTAAGTGATGAAATGTTGCTAAAAATCCCAGTTTCCTAGAACACACTCATTCTGCTTCCAAGGGATAACAAGTAATTCTTTGTGATCGTTTTTTGATGGAGTCAGGTGGTATCTTTGGTAGATTATTTGAAGATAGTTTATGTATAGCCAGTTTACACGTGCCCTGCAGCCTTGTGATGAAAAAGCTGAAATGGCTCAGGAGTCCATGGCCAATTATTCATTTTCTGTTGGGTCTTTTGGTATTTTGAGACTGTAATCAATAATACAAAACTGTATTAACTTTATGATTTTCTGTAGCTCTATAACACTGAAATTAATCTAATGCTTTAAAATGTTTTTTTTTTTTAATTATTTGACCAAAAGCCGCAAGTTTTGTTTATAACATTTACTAAAGTTACTAAATATTTTATTTTTGACTTAAGCAAAAACTTTGTTCTGGATCAAAGCAAAAAACTCCGTTAGCATATGGGAACTCTCTTCTGCCAGAAAAAGTGTTGAAAAAACAATGTTCTCATCTACATGAATATTGTTCTGGTACAGAAGAATGTAAATAAAGTTATTTCCAAAACGATATTAGTACTAACGTTGGTGCCCAATAATCATTCATAACAAACCCAACATAAATGTTTAATTGATAAAATCTTGATGTTACAGATAATATTCAGTGTGACATTTTTCATTATGGTCAACACATTGAAGAGATTCAGAATACTCCGGAAAAGGTCAATAAGACACTACTACTGTATCTCCCCTGGAATTATTGATGAACAGTTGTCTGAATAAACAAACAAAAATTTCTACCTGAAGCAAAGCTGACCAGAAAAAAAAAGGCGATTTTGAACTGATGAATATGATTGTGAATGTAAAGAAAATTTTTCAAGTATTAGCTTTCACCTGATATTTAATCTGAACCTGCCCCACCCTGCACTGCTTTGCTACTGGGACTTGCCTTGTGGAGCTCCTCATGAATTTGGCTCCTTGAATGCAGACTCTTCCTCTCACTTCCAGTCATGGTATAATTAAGCTTTGATGTTTCTTTTGGGTTTATATGTGTTTCTTTATATCTGAGTAAGTACATTTCTAACAAATATTCTCAAACTGAGGTATGCTTATTCTCTACTGTTTGTGTAGGCCCTGTAGCCCTTCGGCAGCTGTTGATTTTCTGTTTCCTGCAGTGAAAAAACGATTTACTTCAACACAATGCATTCCATATTTCTCTAAGGTGGCACTGTGTCTATTCAACTCATAGGCCTAGAAATAAGAACATGGCCTATGCTCTTTCTGAAGGTCTGGTAAGCCCTGCACAGCTCCTCAGTGAACAAAACTCAGATGAGACACTGCTCCCAGAGTTAGCGCTGGGTAAACCCTTCTCCCTGGGGCCGCTCACTGGCAGGAGGCACAAAAGCCTTCCTGAGTTTGCTGAAAAGAAGCATGCATGAAAAGAATGGAGAAACTTCCTCCTTAAGCCACAGCTTAATGGTGTATTTCTGAAGGGTAGTAAAAGAGGAAGTTTATGAGTTATGGGGTCACTCTAGCATGGAGTTCAGTGCTCTAAGAGATTTGTTTAACATTGAGACCCACCTCATACTTCCTCCCTTTGGCTTCCACAGTGTTTTCTTCTGTATGTAGGGCATTAGGTCTGTTTGAGCAAATTTTCTACTCTGAAAACAACTTCAAGTATGCTTTCTCATATAGTAAAAGTCTGCTGCTTCATACATTTTCCTCTCCTTAGGCTTGAACTCCTGAACAAAAAAATCCCATATAAATCAAGTGGAGGCCAAGGGACTAAAAAGGAAATAAAAACACCAACGGTCCCTACTTCCAGAATTTCAAGTAGGTTGAAGCTCAGAGAATAGAGACGCTGACTGAAGTGTGATATAGCTGTTTTCCTCTGCCCTAAGGTTTGAATCTTTGATTCCTTCCAGAGGTAGAAATTCATATTTACTCATTAGGAAAAGATGAATGTGTTTTCAGCTGTAACAGATTTTTCAAGCTGAGTTGTCTTTAGAAATACAAAACAAATTGCATGCCAACAGAATCTCTCTGGCTGTACTTACCACCATACAATACAATACATAGAATGGATCAAATAGGTATTTATTATTTATCACAAAATCTCCTAAAAACACAGGAGGAGTCTACTGCATTGTACAGTCCTCTGAATAGCAAAAGGAGCTTTGAGACTGTTAGAACTGTCCTAACACAGTTCATTTTCTCTTCTTTCCATTGAAGATCACACTGAAAAAGACAGACCAGAGATGCCTACCATAGTCCACATAAAGTAGCAAAAGTTCTCATTATAACTGAGTATCCCACTGCAAAATAATCCTCCTGCCCCTTTCCTTGTTCAGTGTGAGAGTGATGTACGTCTTCCCAGTGAATGCTGTGCAGTCTGAATGCTGTGCTTTGAAAGACGGTAGTGATCTCTAGTTGATGCTTCTTGGCTGACTTGTCATGTACAGTACGAACCACCACTGCTACACTCCCTCTCAAACATGCTCAGGCAGCTTCCAGGTAATACAGTCATAGCCATGCTTATGTGGCCTGCAGGCAAAATACCAACTGCACAAAGAAAGCAGGTAGAAAGCAACCAAATTTCAGCCAGTATAAACTGGCTTTCAGAAGGGATTTCACCAACAGAGAATCTATCCCAGGACACTTAAAATCCGGATGTGCCCTGCAATAAGCAGAATAATTTTTTTTTTTTCTTTTCTCTCTCTCTTTTTTTCTTCCTTTTTTTTTTTTTTTTTTCAGGTGAGTACTTAGTTATTCAGCTGCACCCATTATTTAGAGTCCAAGTAAGTGATACAGCTTTAAGACGATAAGCACCTATGAAATGCAAGGCAGGTAGTGGGAATCAATGGGACTCGTGGACAGCTGTACAAATACTTAATGGCATGTCTACCTGCTGACTGGGTAAAAACAATGAAAAAACAATCTCATTTCTAATGTTCTTAGACTGAAAAAAACACCATACTATTCAGTTTCCAGGTCCCACAGGTACCCTCTAGACTCTCTCTATGCACACATGCATAAGGACATTCATAAGGACTAAATGGATTTGTGTGATAAAATTACCTCCTTTATTTTTTTGATTTGCCTCTAGCCAAAGAAGAGGTTCTGTCTGCTGATTTTATGCCTCCTCCTCATTATTTAACTTCCTGATTACAACCCTTTTGACAACCAATAAACCAACCTGAAGACCATAAACAGGAGGTAGTAAAAACCCTTTATTTACATAATTATTTTCAGATAGTTCTTAGGTAACATACTCTACAGCAAGAATGAATTCTGACACATGGCAAGGAATGCACGGTAAAACATCAAGTTTTTAAATAACAAAATATTAAATACCCACACCCTATTAAAAATCCATCTTACAGTAATTCAAAGGATGCTATTACAACATACTAAAAAGTTTAGCATTTTTAAAGAGAGAAAAAATTTAAAAGAAACCTAACTACAGTCAAGTTACATGGGGTTTTCACTAAATATACTTAAAGAAAAGCTAGGTCACAGCATGTGCAGGGATATAGTAAATAGAAGTGTCAGTCTGAGGGCCTTAATTCGCACTCTATTTTTATCTCATGCTCTTAATTGGTGTGCTTTGCTTATCTTTTATTAGCTAGTCGGTTGCCATAGTGGAATTTTCTCTTCCAGTCATTCCTTTGTTATAAAAAAATTCTACCATATTTCTCTACAATTGGTAGTATTTGAAAGGCAAAAAGCTGAGCAGTGACACTTTTTCTGTTATGCACAAG
Organism: Anseranas semipalmata; assembly: GCA_013399115.1. Lineage (NCBI taxonomy): Eukaryota > Metazoa > Chordata > Aves > Anseriformes > Anseranatidae > Anseranas > Anseranas semipalmata. The sequence continues at coordinate 139,174 of VXAA01003398.1, read as the reverse complement.
GGTATAGTTGAAGCCTTGTAGCTTTCTTTACGTTCTTTATAGTAGGAATGTTGTTGAGCACCCCCTTGCAGTAAAAAAATAATGACAGCTGGTTCTAAGTTTCTACGATGATTTCAGTGTTTTTCTTGTACCAACCTAGATGTTCATACATGTTCTTTTTGTCATGTCTTCATCGTCATTATTAATGATATACCTCAGCATATCAAATAATATTTTTAATCAATAGAAAAAGAAGTAATTTACATAGCTGCACAATAAGCAAATGTTTCCATTTTCTTTGGAAAGCAGTGAAAGTCTGACCTCATGGAGACAAAAAGACTGCAGAAAAACACATATATTAGGGTTAGGATGGGACTATGATTAAACAGGCTTTGTATGTTGCATCATGCCTGCAGGAACGACACTGACACTGATGGCATTTAATAGCAGCACTAAAGTAACAGATAATATATGTTTAATCTCTGCTATTTGAATTCATTTGCAGAGAGTTATCACAAAAATTGTAGTGTTTTCCAATGTGGCTGCAGTAATGGCTAGGACTTGTGCTTGCACCATGAGGAAGGAGAGATGGAAGAAAGTGCAATGTCTTCAGGTGGTTTGTTTTCTGAAAATGTATGAACAGTGCTGTACAGTGCTGTTAACAAAAAAGTGAGTAACACTGGGGACTGAATCCTGTTCACTAAAGCAGTGCTAAAAGAAAAAGAAAAAAAGTGACTGCAATTATTTCCATTTTACAAATCCAAGAACTAAGACAGAAACAAAGCATGTGATTTGACCAAAATGCCTAAACAAGCACATAGAATCTCTGACAGACACCAAAGACTCATTCAAGGGCTATTACCTCAGTGTTTTTTCATGTGGCTTTTGGGGAGAGAGATAAATAAAAAGTATGCCTTCAGGCAGATTGAGATCCCAAGGAGGTCTTCAGTACAATTTTTTAATGTGAAAACAATAATAATATCCACCATTTTGAAGCTTTTTCTTACCTCTCATATTTAAATTGTCTCTGCAAATCTGAATAAGCACTGATACTACTTGAGTTGGTAACAGCAGCCTGGGTGGAGACAGAGAGGGATCACCAAGACTAGATCTAAGAGAAGACATGTCCCCTCAAGTAGCTCTGCTTGAGCTGATGCAGGGCCCATAAAGAAGTTGTTTGCCTGATAAAAGCAGATCAGCAGTTCATTAAATATTTCATTGTTTTATAGGGTGAGGTTGCAGGGTTCTATTATGCAGAGCTGTAGGTTCAGAATAGGTAACATCCTTTCTGAAAGCTGGCTGGTCATTGATTAACCCTGTCAGTGCATCAAATGAGAGCTGAGAAAGACATGATGTGGACTTTGTTAGAAAATCAGACTTGCTTAACAATTAAAAAAAAAAAAAAAAGACTTGAAGGATATGATTATGCAGAGGGAAGGGAGAAGCAAGCTGCTGACTAGCAACCTTAAGGGAAGCAATTACAGGACACACAAGGGACATATAATCTGTGAGGCAGGGGAACAGATGGCTTTGTTTATTTCTACTCATGCAGAGATACCTCTTCCCTGTAACCTGCAGCTACTGAGCTGACAGCCAAGGGCCTGGAAGAAGCACCCACTCCCCTAGCAGTGGGTGTTCGGAACAGTGAGCTGAATGAAGGCAGGCAGAAGCCACCACTCCTTTGCTCTTTTTGGTTCCAGCCTTGCCACCAACTTCACTGAGGTCCAACCTCATCGCTTGCCCTTGAAATCACCTTTCAGAAAACTTGTGTACTCACACTTTCCCTGCCAGACACTGTTAAAAAGCACAGCTGCATCGATCTTTACAGAAAGCACATTCTTTTTCATTTTAAAACCCTTCCCAGGGAATGTGCTTTCAATCCCAAACATACTGCTGCTAATTTTCCCAGCAGAATAGGATTGCTTTCAGCATTTGTAAGTGAAATCCACCTTAGATGTCTAAGGGGAGCCTGAAATCTCTGACACTCATGCTTCAAGATTTACAAATTATGATTACTATCACCTCTGTGGTCAAAGGCCAATTCATTACAAAATAAACTACTGGATTTGTAACTGTCAAGTGATCAGGGCTTTCCACACTTGGCAGGGTGCTTTGGATTTTTTCCATTTCTTCTATTGATCCTAAAAAAAAATGATTTTAACATAATCTCTAAAGAAATAAGTGGATGCATTGCCCCCTTAAATATACCCATGCGTTAGTCTCCACAAAGTGTTTGTCTTCAATTGGTGCTAAAAGACAAATTGACCTAGAAGGATATATGAGGATCTCTAAAGAAATTTATTCTAAACTACTGCAGGGAATTGAATTTGTAACTCGGCTCAAACAGAGGCAGTATCTATTTAAAGTGACGTAAAGAGACATCTGCTTGCCTTGTGATATATGCTCTTCTGGATGACCTTTGGCAGGCTTCACCACATCATGTGACAGTGTTGCAAAAGACAGTGCAGCCCTAAACAAAGGGATCTTTCTTAAATTATTCTTTTCTGCAATTTAGCAGAGTTGTAACTACAGATACATTTATGAAATATTCTTTAAGAACTGTATGGCATCTGTGCCACGGTAAGAAAATTACTTTTAATCTATTGCACGGAGTCTATTAGAATTTCCATTATTTGTCATGGATAAGGAAAGGAGATACACCAAGTACTTCCTGGCCAACCTGTGAGATATTTTTGACAATCATTCCATATTACAGGAAAACAATTTCACAAGCTGTCTGCGTTAGTTTTTTATGTCTTCCAGACTACACTACACATCAGACTACAGTTTTGCTGAACATTTGTTGGAGTTTATTGATCTTCTGTAATGGTTTCAAACCCAGAAGTAGCTAACAGTCTAAACAACACATACTCGTTGAAACCTGAAGAGCTATTTTCACCTTGCAATGATTTTTACTTTAGTAAGTGTTAAGTATCGTTCTAACCAATGTTACCTTGCTATTTAAAAAGCCTAATTGCATGAGTCAAAAATAGAATGAAGCAAACAGGTATTTGGTTTAGGGTTTAATTTTGACTGAATTTAGCAACTTTTGTTCTGGAACAGATGAAATAATTTGAACTGACACTTCAGAAAATCCCATGTCAAACATACAATTTATAACTCCTTACATAAATGGGTAGAAAACTGGCTAGCATTTTTGATATAGAAAGACACCTTCATTGTTTTACGGGTGTTTGCAAGTCGTATTATGACAGCTAATACTCATATTCACTTGGGTTAATTAGTGATTCACATGGAGAATACAGAAATTTATAGTTCCCTTGCAGAACTAGCACAGGCTTAATACTGTGCACAAATGCTGCAGGGCTGAGAGCTTAACAGACCTCCTCCCTTTTTTTCCCTGTGCAAGCAACAGTGAGGGATTTCTGCATAGCATTTGAAAGTGCTGGGAACAGTTCATTTTTTTTTTTATCCTAAAAAAGCATTCCCAGTTTCAGCTTGGCAGCTGAAGAGATACAGTACTGTGCCTAAACCATGGAGTGTGTGCCGCAGTCATAACGAGCACACTGGTATTTATGCTTACCCTTCCCTGAATGCATTCTATAAGAAAAAAAAAAAAGAATTCATCATTTTTCAAAATAGTATATTGATAACTTTCACTTTATCACAGTAAATTGCAAAGTAGGTGATAAAGCTAGTTAAAATCACCCTTAAACTTTTTTTTTTTTTTTTTCTCTCTCTTACATGCTCTCTCCCTCTATCTCTGTTTGAAGTTATTGGCATCTCAAATTCCATCAGTGAAAGACAATTCACTCTCTTTCCTTGCCAAGGGAAGGAAGGGGTTCCCATTGTGGTGACTTCAACTCAATTGGATGCTATTTTTTGGAGATATGACTTAGTGAAAAGCATCAGAAAGCTTGCTAATAAGATTTAATAGCCTAGGAGAGAAATTAAGATTAGAAGGTCTAGTGGTCACTTCTAACTTGAAAAAATCTGTGATTCTAAATAACATTTAATTGTAAAACAACACTTTGTAGGCACAATTGATCATTCTATGTCCCAAACTTTTAAAAGAAGTAAACTTTCAGATTACTATCATTTTTGATTCCTATTCCTGCCATTACCAGGAAACAGAAGAAACCTTGAACAAAAGAGAATGCTTTGGCAGAATATCAGGCAATATTTTCTGTGTTGCATAGTTAGGCTGCAAAACAAAATTCCAAGAAAATCTGTGATCTATATAAGAATTTGATTGAAGCAAGAAATGCTAAACATGTATTTTAATTTACAATGAAAATCAGGAGAAATAAGTAAAATAATGGATCTGTTTCACTTCTAATTCCTGTAGCCAATGTTATAATATGGTCTTCAAAATATGGGTATGAGAGCTGTTGGTCATCTACTACATCACTTGCACTGTACAAAGAGGTTCCTTTGAAAATCCCTCACAAAGAAGGATTCAGACGAGGCAGTAGTGAGGAGACAAGGAGAAACAGTTTCCTTCTTATTATCTCAAAGAAATCAACACATAAGTGAACCAGGATTCCCGTGACCTCTTGTTATTAATTAACCCCAAATCTTCCCCAGACCCCCAGCTGAGTTCAGGGTTATCAAAGGGCAGGTAGTCATCTGCATAAAATAAGCTCAGCAAAGCAATGAAGATGTCTCCCTCTCTTTTGTGAGGTGCAAAGACCATCCCTTGACATGCACAAGACAATTCATAGGTAGAGTACCTCAAAATTCTTATTCCTCCTTATAAAGCTCTGTAATTTGGAAGACTAATTCTGGTGTGATTCACAAAACTACAAGATCTTTGAGGTAGTGCCTCTGTATTCCACTCTTTCAATAGTGCAAAGCACAACATCAGCAATAACTAAACAATAGTAGTATCTGCACTGAATCCGTTTAGGTTTCCCTCAAACATATGGTAGATCAAAGCACTTTATTACATTTTTGTTTGTTTGTTGTTGTTTAAGCTGCTGAGCAATCTTTGTTGATTTGCTATTCATGGAAAAATACTTCCCAGTAATTTATTGAATTACCTTATTCTGCTTTATAGCAATATTATCTGAAAGTGTGCAGTGGGAACAACAATGCTGTGTTTGCAAGACAGGACAAAGTTTCTAAGATATATCCCCTAAAAGGATACTGTTTATGTTTGCAAAACTGAAGAAACCAAATTTTAAATATAGACTGCATACAGATGGACTCTATTTTATTTTCTGAGAATGTTATTCTCTTCTATTTCTATTCTAAATAAGTTATTCTAACTTATTTAGCATCCTTTAACTTGAGGGACACAGGACTAAGTCTAAATTTAAAGTGAATTACTATCTCTGCATTCCTCTGAGTATCTCTTATACCTAGAATCCTGTTGTGTTTCTTATTCATATAGCCAGTACCATATGAATATGTATATGTATCACTCACAGAGGAGAAAATTAAATGAAGTTAATACTACCAAAAACCAATGAGCTTTTTTTGAGGGAGGTTGGTTTTGTCTTTTTTTAAGAATTTGTCTGACATATTTATAAATCAATTTTAAGAAGCGATCAGGTTGCTGCTGTGGGGTGAAAAAGTCTAAAGGAAATCATAGCTACCTGCAGAAAGATTTTCTGATGAGTTCCATAAGTAGACTTTAGTTCTTGATAAATGTACAACATGATACATTTAGAAATAAAATTTGTCCTGCTACACATTGCCATGAGGAAAAGGGACAGTCCTTTTGAGACAGCAAAGACTAATGACTGATGAAACTACAGATCTGATAAAAATAAATCCCCTTTTGAAATTGTTGCATTGCTTTTAACCTGGCTGTTTCTTTGGTATATCTATACATCAATATTCTTGCTAAATGAAGGGGGCTATGTCTGCAATACTTTGTGGTTCCCACATTTCCAGCTCACTTTCAGAAACACTGGGTCTCTTTTCACTTGCTAAAAAACATGCGTATTGAGAAACCCAGGAAACAAATCAGACTTAACATAGATTTCATTTCATGTATAGCAGCCAAGAAATACAGGAAGATCAAATATATATGGAAAAATTCTGAGTGGGAGGAAGGGAGATGGGGGCATGAAATATTTCAGTTTTCATATGCTGCTACAAAAGGTAAACAAGTGAGCAAACCTGCTCTTGAATCCAGATAACTGTGCTACAGCTGTAGCACTCATGATCTGAATGTTTCTATGCTGAATAGCTATGTCTCTGTGCGTATGAAGCATCATTATGTAATGGTGGTATTGAGGATGTGGGATATTAATTCTGTTATGCAGGGAGAAAAAAAAAGACATTAGAAATTCTGTTAACTGCCTAATGACTTTGATTTTGAAGAAGAATAATGGGGGCCTACAAATGTTATGAAGAGAAGGCTGTACTAAGCCCTGACACTGCACAGAAAAAAAAAAAAAAAAAGCACCCAACATGTCAACATGTTTAATAGAAGCAGGAAGGAAGCAGCAACTGCTGGCTCTTTGCATAATTGTACAGTATTTATAGTACTTGCCTAAGATATGTGATACATACAGTGTGAGGGCTTCTGACTGTAGTTTGAACTCAGCCCTCTAATTTCACAGGACATGCTTTAATCTTTGGGCTTGCTGTGTCAGAGTTGTTCTTCATCCTGGTGCATGCTGGAGCCACTATGCAAAAGGAGCGCAAAAGGAATGCAAAATTCATATTCCCCCAGAAAAAACTGGCTTGAGTGTCATGGCCCACTGCTGGCGAGTACAGAGGCCCATATATTGGTCTCTACTTCTGTTTCTTCTAATAACTCTGAAAGAAACAGAAATTGGGACTCCCTGACCCACCTTTGTCCCTGCAGAAGACTACTTGTTGCGAGAACAGAGCCAAATTCTGTCCTGCCTACTTTCTCCCTGACTCCAATTAGACTTTCTGTTCTCATATTTCTCAATGGCCTGAGATGATTAAGACATATTGCTAGGAAACAAGAGCTGTCTGTTCAAGTATTTTCAGGATCCCATTAATCTTACCGAGTTCTTGAGAAGATTATCTGACCAAGTCGGATACAGTCCTCCTAACCTGTCCTTGCTTTTGAGGAGTAGCTTATATGAGGTGCCTAAGGAACAGTGCAAGAACAGGGTGAGCATAACATAGTATTTCACTCTGGCATAGCTATAATATTACAGAAAGGGAGATTGGGGTGGTCATGGGAAGTCAGTATCTCTGTTTTGAGCTGAATTTATTACATATGTTAGGTAAGATTCGAACTGCCTGAAGGACCAATGTCTGAGGCAGGAGGACCTCAGGTTGCCCTCCACAGAAAAACAGATCTCAGTCTCTTTCCCAGTCACAGAGAAACACACAACACAGACCACATGCTGAACAACGACTGACATTTCCTCTCCAAAATCACAGAATCATAGAATCATAGAATCATTTAGGTTGGAAAAGACCCTTAAGATCATCAAGTCCAACATCATCATCAACCATCATCATCCTAACATTACCAAGTCCACCACTAAACCATGTCCCTAAGCACCACATCCACACATCTCTTAAGTAACTCCAGGGATTTCAATACCTCCATCGCTTCCCTGGGCAGCTTGTTCCAATGCCTAACCACCTTTTCTGTGAAGAATTTTTTCCTGATATCCAATCTACACCTCCCCTGGCACAAACTGAGGCCATTTAGAAGTACTGTTTTACTTTAAGATGCACACGAGGACAGGCAATCTTGCATAGCAGTGGCTGAAACATCCTTTTGAATCTAGGCAATATAAAGGCATTACATTGACTTAGATACTCCATCTGCCTGTCCTAAAAAAAGACATGGGGCTGCAGATGCCCCTTAGAAAGAAACATATGTTGACATAATACATTCAGATATTAGGGGAATGGGAATTCAGCTCTCCTTACTTTCCTCTTGAATAACTGCAATAATCATAAAATCATAGAATCATAGAATATCCTGAGTTGGAAGGGACCCACAACAATAAAATAAGAATCCCTTCTTATCACTGCATTAGTGATACTGCATTGAGCTGGTCCACTTATAGTTGTTGCAAGTCAACCACACTGGGCAGCCTCACATCCTCTTGTCTGTACATCTGTTCAGAATTGCCTGTTCCAGGTGCAGAATTCAGCACTTGGTGAATTGCTAAACTTCATACCCTTGTTACACTTCATACAATTGGAGATTGCCAAGCCCTCTAGTCTGTCTGATCTTCCTGCAAGGCCTCTCCACCCCTGAGGGAGTCAACAGCTCCTCCTAGTTTAGTATCAGCTGCAATCTTATTTAGTATGTATTCAAGTCCTGCATCCAAACAATTTACATAAACATCGAAGAGAAGTGGCCCTAAAATGGAGCCCTGGGCATCCCCACTAGTGACTTGTCACTAGCTTGATGTAACTCTTTTTACTACAACCCTTCAAGCCTGACCTGTCAGCCAATTGTTCACCTATTGTATTATGTACTTGTCTAGCTTCTGAACATTTTTTCCAGAAGATACTGTAAGAAACAGTATTGAAAGCTTTGCTGAAACCCAAAAAGATTCAAATGATCACCAGAACTCCCTGCTGGCAAGGATTGACTACCTCAATTTTTCTTAACAAGATGGGCTCAAAGGACACAGCCCAGTGTGGTTGACTTGCAACAGCTAGTAAGTGGACCAGCTCAATGCAGAATCACTAAAACAGGAGGGTAAGAAAATTGCTGGGCACTAGATTTGTTCACATAGCAAGCTGTTAAAAGCCAGTGGAAAAAAAAATGCTTCTGTAACAACTTTATCACGAAGCTTTGACTGATTGGCCTCCTATCTATCTTGATCTATCTTATGACCTGTTTTAATTAGCAGCTCCAAACAGATACTGTTTAAAAAATAACAAATAAAATGACTTAGATTAACACTGAAGGGTTTGTTCCACTGAAGTAATCATGGAAGATTCCTGTTTTAGCAGATTGCAGATGCTGCTGTAATATCTCCTCCTTCCAGCCACAGACCTGTACCCAAACAAGCTGACAAGGTATGTTGAGAGCCATCTATCTACTTTCTAGATTCATCTCTTTTGACCACTGCCACACTCAGATGAACTAAAATGCTAATCTCTATTGTCTCCTGTTGTTGCTCTCCGCAACCTATTATCCTTCTTGGCTGGTCTAGAAAAAAATCATTCTCCAAGCACAAAGTTTTGACAAAGTAATTAGCCAAAAGTTGTCTTTGTTTTGCCTCCTGTACATCTGCAGATGCTGCTCAGTTTCTTGCAACTGTTTTTTTTCCCTAAGTGCCCTGTCCATACAGCAGGAGATGTCTGCAGCATATAAACAGTGTCAGGTACTCAGTTAAAAGAAGGGATTCTTATTTAAGGATGTCAAACATATTCCCAATGACAGTTCTCAGAGTGAGGTGTGCTGTACAGCAGCATCCTCCCACAGGTGCCAATGGCAGTGAGGTTGCATAAACCAAGGTGAGGAATCTATGCACAGCAAGAAAACAAGCACAAGCTGTGTGTCCTGGGCGATCAGCCCAAGCAAATTCTGGAAGGTGTTTAGGGTGACCCATTTGCAGAATGATAGAATGCAAGTACTTTATGAGACAACCAGTTGTGCATAAATTGTACGATATTATACAATAACAGAAGAGTGTTTAAACATGCTTAGTTCCCACATATCCTGCATGCATTATAAATATCTGATAGATGAAAGCTATTCAGTAATTGCAAGTAATAGTCATGACTGCATTCCCTACAGAGTGCAATTGTCTTCTTGAGAAAATATTTTCATTGGTTTGGCCTGTCTTTAAAAATAGTTCATTTTCTCTTCTCTTCTTTTTTTTTTTTTTTCCATTTTATTCTTTTCTGTAGGAGTATGTATTTTTACTTATCTCTTTTCCTTTGATAGTCAATTTTGCTTGAGTTTATTAGATAAGTTTATCAATACAAATGCACACAGCTGTAGCTGAAGAGCATCTGAAAGGCACATCTGTGTCAATGCATGAAAGAGAGAATAAAATATGTTTTTAAAAGGCAAAACCATTGGAGCTGCCAAGCTTTGGCTGTTCAAGCTTTAATTTTCAACTCTTAGTAGCAGACAAAGCTGGCAGGATCAGAGTACTTTTCAAGCTTGTTTTCAGTCGGGGGGGGGGAACAGAAGGAGGGCAAATCACACAAGGCACATTGGAGCTAAATGACAAGTTTAAGAGTAAAATGTGCATCTACCACCAAACTTTTAAAATAATGGAATGTAAGTGAATTTCAAACCACATAGAATAACATAAGGTCTTTAAGGTGAATTTGTAGTTAAAGATGGAGAAGAATTTTATTCTCAGCTCTGATGTAAATTTCTTATTACTACTATGTGTAGCTAAGTGTGAGCCACTTTCTCTTCTGTCTGTACCCAGGATAAATTAGGAGTAACTCACTGAACCGCAGAGCCCTTAGATTTCCAAAGCCTGTTTCCTCAGCTCTAAAACTGAATTACAGTACCTACCTATCTACCATGAAGCCTGTTTGCTCTTCTGTGGAGCCTTCTAGACAAGGTGTGATGACTGTGCATGGCATTGCATGGAACACTGAACTGTTACATCTTGCCACAAAAAGTCTTCAGGTGGTACACAGTGTGGGCTGGATGTTACAACCTTCTATCAACCTGAACTGTCATTTTTCATGTGAGAGCATTCCCTCTCCAGTCAAATTCAGGCATCTGTATGTTTATCCTACTGCTTTCATGGGGACTGCACACTGCAGCTGGAAAACTCTTTGCTGAAGTTTTCCAGCATTTCAGAGGGCTTCCTTCTGCCTAAAATGTGTGTTGCAGTTAAAAGTGAGAATCTCTCTGAAACATCAAACAATTTTAGGCACACCCATCAGACTATGCTACTCACTATAGACTGGTGCTTTTCTGAACTATGATTTCCTTTTCCAGCAGGATTGTCAGTGGAACGATATACTCACTAGTCTATTGCCTGAGCTTGCTTATCTAAAAGTTACTCGAAAGTATTCCAGCAACTGAGTAATACTAAAAAGTAAACCTTTTTTATATTCTGCATGTAGGATACAACACTACGTCAAGCACTTACTAAGCAGATAATTATGAGCTGCGCCAAAAATATGGTTATTACTCATTGTGCAGACTCAAATGCACAGTGGAACAATGGAAATGATCCACTTATTGTTGGTTCTCATGTTCTGTTGGCAGCAGCAATATATCCTGATGAATATGACTTTAAGTGGTGGTTAGAAAAACATTGCCCAATTGTTTGTAAAACTGAGTCTAACATCTGACTTATAGAATTTTTACAGTATTTCCTTCTCTCAATAAGAGAACGTCAGGTTGAAACTCTATGCTTTGTTATTACCCAAACACAAATTTGATTGCCATTGCTTGTTATGCTGTTTACCTTGACATTGCCTCTTAGCAAAGACCAAGCAAGCAGAACTGTGTAAAGTGCATTTCAAGAATTTAAAGTGAATGAAGTCAGGCCTAAAGTACAGCATAGAAATTACTGAAGTACCTCTCTGCTATCAGTGCTGCATATCAGAAACCATCACTTTTGCTGTTGTGCATAAAGAAAGCATGCTATCCAAGGATGCATGTAACTGCAGGCTCATCTCCACCTGTATCATTCCATGACACCATTGAAAAAGATTTCTGTCCTTGACCAGGGAGTTCTCTCTCATCTGAAAAAGCACAGCTGATGAAGTTTAAAAAAAAAAAAAAAAAAATCAACATTAGAATATATAGAGATAAATAGTTATAAAATACAGACTTTGAAACACTTGCTAAAATATTAATTACTTTGTTTTACAGCTTCCTTTACCGGGTTACTGAAATAATTCCTACCTTATTTGCCTTACAGCAGTATTTGTAGGTACTGCTTACCCGCTATGACTAATATCTATAATGAAAAGTAGCAATCTTATTATAAGTAGTACAGGTCAACTTCATTTTTTTACCTTAGACTTAGTGCTTAATTTGATAATACGAGTTTGGCTTTTTCTTTCTTTTTTTTTTTTCTTTTTTTTAGTGGAGTTTTGTTTGTTTTGTTTGTTTTGTTTGCTGTTGTTTTTTAGCTTAGTGGAGCTTCAGTGTTTTGTAAAATTATTTAAATATATTTTAGAGTATAACATTTCCAAGACTGTTTTGGGCCCAAAACTTGTATATTCAAAAAGAAATCATACTAACATAGGTACCTAATGATCAGATGATCAATGCTATGATACATCATTGTACCATAGGCTTAAACTCTCATGGTTTCTGTGTTTGGAATTTTGATAATACTGACTAAGAACACTGTGTGACACAAGCAAGTAGATTTTAGTTATAGAGGCTACTATTTTAATGTAATACAACTGGAAATGTTTCTTCAGATTGTCAAGATTCCCTTGCCCTTTTCTATAGATGTTAGTCAGGCATGTCCTTACCTTTCTTTGCTTCATTGTCTATTAAATAATTCCAGTCCTGCCCTGCATGATCAGATGAAACCCCACTGTCATCTTCTCTTTGCTGTCAGATTCTCAAAACAGCATAGCTTTGCCATTGGAATCACATAATTTCAATCAGTTTGATGGTGACTGATTATGAAATCCCAGTCCAAATAGGTTTAATAGTTTTAAAAATTCCTCTGTAAATCTTTAAATGTAAATTCACATAAGGACACATAGATTACCAGAATCACTAGAAGTTGAAATCCTAAGAATTCCCTGAGGAAATTCCCTAAGACTTCCTAAGGAAACCTTGACATAAAGAGATGTTTGTAAATTTCCAGATAAATTAAATGTCTTTTTTTTTTTTTTTTCAGGAAAATATGAGGGAATGTGATGAAAGTACAAGGGGTGTGTTTTCATGAAACTGCAAGAGAAAAAAATGCAACAGACTGAAACTGACTTGTTGGGAGCTTCACAGTCAAACTGACGCAGCTCTACTAAAACAAGAAGGAAAGAGTAATTTTATCTTCATGACAAAAAGCAAGGTATTTATTTTAGCTGTTAAACTTGATCTAAAGATCTTTAAATAAATAAATAAAAACTGCTTATTTGCCTCAGTACAGTAATTTTAAATACAGTAATTTTTTATATATGCCAATGTTAAAATACTACAGTACATTTAAATAATTTTCAAATCAGCATATCTTTTGACAAGTTTTGTCGTTCTGTTTTCTTTGAAATCACATGTGATTATTTGAATTCATTTCAGTTTAAACACTCAGTCATTGTCTCCTCTCTTCAGCTTGAATTTTTAAATGCATTGTAAGTTTCCAATTCAAAGGTTTTTCTGTGAATTGATTCCTTTCTGAAATAATTCTCGAGTACAGCACTGGCCTCTACAGTGGCTAAATGAGGTACAGTATGTGGACATTAGTTGATCAAAAATCTGTAAGAGCAGGAAAATGGATAATCACCCTAGACTGATTCAGGGAGGTTAGAAATCAATAATGTTTGTATAGTTATATACCCACCTTTTATAAATCTCACAATGTGAGGATACTTCTATCTTACATATATCTTCTTCAAAAATCTACTAAGTGCCTAGATTGTCTTCTCATGCCTGCACTCACAACTCTGCAAGTGAAGTTAACTGCAGGCCAGATTTAATTCTGAAATCAAAACGTAACCAAACTTCACAAAGGTTTGGATCAAGATAAAACTTTCTGCCTTAATGTCACTCAACAGTTTTGATGTTTGATATTACTAACGAGTGATGTGGAAAGAAAGTTTCTGACTAGTTTCTTTACGTGAGAAATTGGATAGACCTTATATTCCTTGTTTAATAAGGTATGGATCCCATACAAGCCTTGATGCATTACACATTTTACTAATAAGACATTTAAAAGATTATATAAGATCCTGTTCCACTAGATATATACAATATTTTCTTAGTATCACCAGAATAATTCTTGTAAATGCTATATATTTCTTTAGAAATATTGCAATATAGAATGTTTTACCCAAATGCAAGTAAGTCTGAAAGCCAATAGACAAAAAGACAAAGTTGTTACCTATGTATAAACAAGTATAAAAAACAAATCATTACATATTTTGTGCTGCTTACCAGGCAGATATTCCAGTAAGATCTTCCTTGATGTTTAACTGATTAATAGTAAGCACAATTAATAAAACAGAATAGAGCAGAGCAGATGTGCAGTCAACAAAAAACAGTGTTTGTTGGTAATTTGCCATTTGGGCTGAATTTATCAGATACAGTGCTTCACAGGATTATTAAGAGCCAATGCCCCTAGGCCCTAGACTAGGAGCTATGAAGCAGAAATAAAGACAGCAAGAAGTAATGCATCTCCTATCTCAAAACACATGGCCATATCTCTAACCCAACAAGCAAGAGATAGAAAGAATTTCAGAGACAGTAGCCAGCTATGCAAAGAACATATTATCATCATATTAACAGCACACACGAGCATGTGAAAACCATTGGGAAGACATATCCAACGGACGTACGATTTAATTCTAAACAAAATGTTAAAAGAAGTTGAAGATTTCACTAGAAAGATCTCCAGGTGTTAAGACATGAGGGTACGATATACACAAGATGCATGCAAGAAAGATATTGGCGTAATTATCTTAAAAGAACATGGCCAAAAAAGGACTCTTGTACATTGTGGTAGTAGTGAAAGCCTAAAGGAAAGGAAAAAATAAAGGAAAATGTAGAGGTAGAGAGTTTTGTTTACTTGCCTTTTTTTTTTTTTTTATATATATATACACAAGAAAGCACAATTACCTAATATGAAGGTTTGTTTTCGTTGTTAAGGAAGACCCAAATTGCCAACACTGCCATACCAAAGAGTGAAATAATTACATACATCGAAATCACAAGCTGAAAAATCATATGAAACAATTTTTTACAGCATTTGATAAACCTGATAAGCAGAGTAAGGTCATGAATTATCACACCAGAGAAGCAGAAAAATACCTAAGGAAAAAGCCTGTGCAGTATCAGGGTATATCAGAAACTTTGCTAAAGATGAGTCTTTCTAAAAGCCATTGGGACTTTTATCCCAGTGTGAGACAAACAGCACATGCATATATATATATATTTTTAATGTATATAAAATCTTCTGGGATCTAACAAACAAATAAATAAATAAATAAAAATATTTTTTGCTACCTTCAAATGAATATGGACACTGAGAAATGCATGTGGCCAAAAACAAGCCAAGGCAAGCACAATAGATGACATTGCTAACACTGAAAAAAATAGCTCTTGGAAGAGGCAAATATTCTTGCTGGCAGAAAAGATTAACTACCTGTTAACTTTCCTGAGACAACCTTAGTAAAACACAAGCAAGTAAGAGATTATGCATATCAATTGCTTTATTTTTAGACAATGTATCTGTGTGAAAATATACCAGAAAACTCACATTTCAAAAAAAAAAAAAAAAAAACAGGTGAAATACTGCTTCCCATTATTCCCATGCAAAATTACTTTATGGAAAGCAGTGGGAAAATAATAAAATATCTCCTACAAACATGATGTACTCAGGACCTAATTCCTATTTAGTTATGTGAAATAACAGAACAGCATTAGTGAAACATAGTTTGTCACTGCTGACCGTTTTTATTACTTCAAAAGAACAATGAAGTCTGCGTCAGAAATTAATGTCAGACTAGTTAGGGACTTGCTGGTGTATAAAGACAAAGAAGGCAATACAATATAGTCAGAACATGAAGTTCTAGGAATTGATTAATTTTATGAAAACAGTGCTGTGTCCACCTTTGATGGGAAATAGCTGTCACATACAGCAGAGACCAGTATCAGCTGGACACAGACGTGCACCTACAACAACATCTACACATTGCTGGATACAGATGGGCACCTACAACAGCTAAGTGACATCTACACATGCTATCAGGAAGAAAAATAAGCTGTTGAGACTTTTGTTCAAGAAATTCTCATAGAAGCAATGATTATATCAGGTTGTAATAGCAAAATCCCAGGACATGGCACAGCTAAAAGTAATGGATTAAACAGAGCTAAACAATGTGCTGAGATCTACAGAGCTCTTCCTAAATAGCTCTTCATTCTTGCTCACTGGCTGTAAGTTTGAAATTCATTATGTTGATGATTATTAGCTGTTTGTTATATTTGACTGAGAGGAGAAGGGATAAAGAACTGTAATTTTTAAGAGTATGCAGCCTGTGCCAGATCGATTGTTTATCATTAACAACAAAAAATGTTCATCAGCAAGACCGTTAATGAGCCAAGCACATTTTAGTTTCCCATATTTAGAGTGGCTTCTCACACTGAGACAACTGCTACATTGCAAAGATACGACTTCCTCAAACTTTGTTTCTTTCCTCCTGCAGAAAAGTGTCCAGACAAACATCAACGTTTTTGCTACCATTACAGGCAAAACAGAAGGTCTCTTCTCCCCTCAACTTCTCTGTTTTCAGCATTTACAAGATGCTGGAGGGATGGGGGAGAAGGAAGAGAAGGAACTGAAGGAATGGGTTCCCCGCTGTCCTCAGCACACCAGTGCATCCCCACCCACAAAAAGCACATACTGAACAGCACCCCTGGGGTACAGCCAGAATGTAAGCTGCAGAACACAAACAGGCTTCATGCAAAGTATGTTGTTTACATTTTGATTCCTGACTGCAGCCAGAGTGCTGCATGAAAAAGCAGTTTATTGTCAACCCACCACTGTGTGGTGGGTTTGATGGTTTTGCTTTATTTAGTACAGTGCCACAAGGCTGAACTGGTGAAGTATCTGACCCATTGTTCTCATAACAATGCTCTATATCCATGTTCCCAGAGCCGGATTATTCTCTGCCTTCATATGTTTCCCTGTCAGAGCCCTCCATCATCCTGACAGAAACTTGCCTGTGCCAGAATCAAGGGAGACAACTGATGCCAGGCTTTATCATGATAACAGACTTCTCTCAATGCCGGTTTCTGCTGCCCTTCACTAGTCCTTCCATGGACAAACAAACAAGGGCAGGACCTAGGACACCACAGCATCCAGGGTTTTCAGCAGCTGAAAACTTTCTTCGATAACACATTTCTTGTTGTTATAAAAGAAAGAAAAAAAGATTCTGACCTGTGAGCTTTCCCTCTCTCTTCAGTAGTGTTTCATCCACCAATATATACTGTATTTCTACATCCAGTGTTAAAAGATTAGCTCCAGTAAAGCCACATAGTGCCTGAAAGACTCTAAAGAAACCAGTTTTAAAGGATGCTTACTGCTTTTACCCTGCTGCCTTGTCTTCTATATAGTATTCTGATCCACTCTTATGTTTGGAACATCATTTAAAAATGATTATTACAAAAAGAGGGATTGATTTAAATTGATGCCTTACACCTTTTTGGTAAACTGTTGACTGATCAGAACACAAAATCACGTCAATTTACTAAGATCTACTGCCCCCTTTTCTTCTATAAAAATTCACTTTCTGACCATTCACACAGAATAATCTATTACAGGGTTCTGCGTTTTGGATTTAGAACTGCAAACTTTTTTTGTGAAGTATGGTGAAGAAGAAGAAAAAAAAAAAACTAAAGAAGAAGAATAAGTATTGATGTATTGACAAAAATAAAAAATAAAAAAAATCCAGCATACATCACAGATTACCTCTTCTACTGCTTCAAGCACTGAATCAGCTGCTGTACTTTTGCTCTGCTTTTAGAGTCACTGACTCAGTTGCGTGTTTTGGGGAAGCAAGAGGAAACCCTCACCCCATGCATGCACATTCCTGAGCACTACACAACACATTTTAACTGCATTGGCTGTTGAAGTTTCTTTTCCTGCTTCAGAACAAAATCTGTTTAGGGTTGTGTAATGCACTTACTGTAGTGAGAGGGTTGGCATATTCTTTCTGAATGGAAAGGAGAGCAGACCAAGCACAAGTAAGAGGGCACAGAACGTACCAAGCTCCTTTATCTAGATTTTCCCTTTTCTAGGCTGATGTGCACTGTCTTGACTGTAGCTTGCTTAGAAACTCCTCAGGGCACCATCATATGCTTCCAACAGCTCAGTTTCCCACAGAACTAAGCTCAGCTATTTTCTAACAAGTGTGCAGTAGTAAGTGCAGTCCCACTGATGTCAAAATCCACTCCTGAAGGGATCCTTCAGGCCATGAAAAAGCCATTTCATATTCCATTTCCAATGTCAGGGTCCTGGGGGACAGTCCTTAACAGCCCTGACCAGCCTCACTTGGGGCACTCACTCCATCAAGGGGCCCTATTTATAGGCTCAGGCTGGGACACCCAGGTCTCCTCTGGATGGACATTGAATCTATGCCATGAGGTGCTGATCTGCAGCCCCATCCCTTGGGTGGACTTCTCGGACCCACATCTCAGCCTTGAATTCTACACCCCCATCTCCTTGCTTTGCCAGGGCTGCAGCCCTACTCAGATCTGTGAGGGAGGGCATGGCTTGTGCAGGGCAGCCTCTGTCCCACCCTCTCATGGGGCAGCCCTTCATTCAGTTCTCCCTGACACCTATTTTTCATGCCAGGATAGCTGGCAATTATATGAGGGAGTGTCAATTCTGGTAGTGGCTTGGATGCTACCTTCACAGAAACATTTCCAGTTTGTAGCCACAGTTCAATATGTGCCCAACGGCTTTAATTACACCATTAATTAAAATAAATGGATAACTTAAGGTGAGTCCCTGAAGGTATTTCTTCCTTGACTTAAGCCTTCTATATCTTCCCTAACAACACAATAGCTCCCAGTTTCTGTCCAAGTTGATTACAAAGTGATTATCCACATTTTAGTATTTCTTTATAAAAAAAAATCTTAGTTAAGAATTTCTTAATGTCAGAGTATTTCTGTATGTCTCCATAGCCATTAAGGGCTCCCTTTAAGATTTTTTTCTCACTTCTGTCAAAGCTTGAGAGGAAAACCTTTAGCGCTTCGGTTGCTCAGCAAAGGATATATTTAGATGCAGGGACCACTGTACATAACCAAACCAATTAGAAAAGAAAGATGTTGGTAATAAGAAATGGCTGTTGCCTTCCTACAGATGCGTAATCCTGTAACACATACCTGTGCTTAATGACCACACTGAAACTTCATTGGCAGGGGCCTAAGCACTGAAAAATAAATGGCAATGGGTCAATATAATTATAGTGGAAACTGCACAATATTCTGATTCTGGATTCCAGATAATGATCATAAAATCATTAAATCCAGATAAAGGTATTTACAGTAAAAAACAAAACAAAACAAAACAAAAAACAAACAAAAACAAACAAACAAACAAACAAACACTTTGTGATCAAAACTTTTATGACTTTTCATTTCAGTCTAATCTAAGATTCCCAGTGATATACATGAAAGCCATTTCTGTGTTTAGAATTTTCTCACATGAGCACTAGATTAGGGCTGGTGAAGGGTGTAGAGAACAAGTCTTATGAGAAACAGTTGAGGGAACTGGGGATATTTAGCCTAGAGAAAAGGAAGCTCAGGGGAGACCTTAACGCTCCCTACAACTACCTCAAAGGACGTTGTAGTGGGGTGGGGGTTAGTCTCTTTTCCCAAGCAAGAAGTGATAGAACAAGAGGAAATGGCCTCAAGTTATGCCATGGGAGGTTTAGGTTGGATATTAGGATTGTGAGGCATTGGAACAGGCTGCTTCAGGAAGTGGTTGAGTCACCATCCCTGGAAGTATTCAAAAGGTGTGTAGATGTCGTGCTTAGGGACATGGTTTAGTGGTAGATTTGGCACTGCTAGGTTAACAGTTGGACTTGATCTTAGAGGTCTTTTCCAATGCAAATAGTTCTATGATTTTACGATTCTATGTCCTCCAGAGTTAGAAAGGATGACTTGCGCTAGGCAAATTAAACCTACCCAGAACACGATTTCCCAAACATATTTTCCCTTAGGATAGATCAGCTGCTCCTGGCATACATGATCTAAATGTCAAATGTGAGGCCTAAAGAATGCAATAGCTACCTTAGTAATCATGGGACTATCCTTGGAGCTAGGGTGATCCTTTCATAGTGTCAGTGGTCAAACGTGTCTCAGAAAGATGCTATAATAAGTTGATTCTAGTTTGCTGACTTCACAAACTCAATGATCTTAAAACCGTATGAAACACTAAACAAACTGGAAGAGGCCTATGACCAAAACGTCATGGTGAACTTTGAGAGCCTCCTTGTAGATGGTTACTATGGGGTTGATGATGACCATACTATTTTGCACAAGAGCTCATGTTGCTATGAGCAAGCAAAAAGAAAAGCAAGGGAATGCTTATTCACTGGAACAGTCTTCTCTTCACTATTTTATTCCTTTGCTAGGTACTTATAAAGGTGCATGGCAGTTCAAGATCAGAACCTGTATCTTACCACCAGGAGGAGTTTGCTGATGTTAGGAAAACTTTCTGCTAGGTATCTGCAGCCATTTTACCCATATGTCTTCTTCCCATGGTTATGATTATTTTTATATGATTTACAAGCATTTCTGTTCCACAGATCTCTGTGTGGAAGAGAACATCTGCATAGATGCTGACTTAATAAAGACAGTTTACCAATTCAGGATACTAACTTGTATGAACATTGTGGGTTTTTCTCACAACTAAATTGTTCAGATTAGATATTCCAATACATAGTGATTTTATGCAACAGAACCAAAAATAGACTTATCAATATTAAAACATGCAAATTATATCTTTTTAATAAAACATTCTTATTTGACTTTACAATGCATATGCAGCCCTGCTTTCTAGGAAGAGAGAATGATTCTTTAGAAAAAATCTTGTTTAGTTATGAACTATGCAAATCCCAGTTTGTATTTTTTTTCCAAGTAGAAGACTACAGCTCTCTATTTCCTTGCCTAAATCAACCTTTTCAATTTTATGACTAAGTTCATTGCTCATATGAATAGCTCTGATGGAAAAGCATCACTACCCTGCAATTTTCTAAATAGGTATAAAATAAGTGTTTATTATTATATCTGTGTATCCATCTTTCTTTAAAAGAGTGATATTGTAAGTTTTTTTTTTTAAACAAAGCAAAAAGATTCCCTTTATACATTTTTCTTCTGCAGACAGACCCAACATATGCTGAACCGTATAATGTTTTAACAAACAGTCCTGGGAAAAGGAAATGAAGCCTTGCTTGAGCAGCTAAAGCTGTTTTAACCCTAATGTCTGGAACAAAGCAACTCCAAAGAAAGGAGTTTCTCTTAAAAAAAAAATTCTAGAATCAATTCAGTAACTCTACCTTGAAAATATATTCTTTTAAAAGTTTGGATATCAAGGATGAAGTTAACTATCTTCATTATCATTTGTTGTATTTACTGTTTGCTGTTGATGGAATAAGCAAACTGCAGAGTTAGTACAAAAAGGGGGAAAGCGAAGAGTGAATGGAAACAACTTCACCCTATCTGAATAGATAAATAAAAGGAGTCACATCATGAGTGTTTCAAGAGTTGTTTATCTGGTGTTGCCATTTAAAGTTGGACCTGCAGTTTAGCACAACCCCAATACCTCTGTGTGGAGACATGCCTTTACTCTAGGTGTATAAGTATCTGTGCTCTGCAAGTTGCTGGAGGCAGAAGGTATTAGGGGTTGCTAAATCAGGTAGTCTGATGCTGGCAAGGTTCTGCAGCTCCATGCCCCCAGTTTTAACCATGTGTGAGACTCAGCATGTATCTGCAGTAGGCGCACACTCCCAAATATATGTGTACAACACATATATGTATACATAGATATACACAGCTGGCCACAAAGATCAACACACTCAAGCACACTTAGTGCTTGCACAAACAAAAACAGCACCAATGGCCTTATCCTGTTTTTCCTTGCTGGCTGATCAGGATGAATGTTACTTAAGGACAAATGTTCAAAGAAACCTCAGCAGAAATAAATTTTTAAATATAATTATGGTGGTTTTATCATTCTTTTTTCTTGCTACAAGTAAGTCTCACCTTCTCCTGACCAACTTCCTCACAGAGATCATCTCAAGCTTCTTTCACCTTGTTAAATGTAATTATTTATGATAAAACTATCTGTCTTCTTGACACAATATATTTCAACAAATATGTGATTTTAAGTAGTTTGTTTTTTCACTCTCTGCACAAGAGGGAACATAAATGAATGGGAGTAAAAATGTAAAATATTGTTCCGTGCCACATTTACAGCATACACATGTGAATTATTCCACATATTTTTTGATAAAAAATGGGATTTTTTTTTCCCCCAAACACCCTTCCCTTACTTACTTTAATGTCAACATGATCATTTTTAGAAAAGTGAAATGCAAAACCCTAAGCCATGAAACTGCTTTGAGAAAGGATACCTAAAAACCAAACTGTTCCAGATACTACCATCAGATTTAATCTTCAGCAGACCTATATATGTGAAGACACATTCTTCATACAGAGGTAATAATCATTAATATTTTTTCCTGAAACTTGTAGTTTTAATCTAATTTGATGATGGTTTGGTAGCTGTTTACTGACTCTAAAATGTATAGCCATGTTCTTTCAAAGAATCTTATTGCTCCACGAGCTACATATACTATCAGCACTGTTAAAATGGCAAAGCAAAAAGTCTGTTTTCATGTGGAATACAGAAAAAAAAATACCATCTGACATGTTCCTGTAAAATACTCAATCTAAAATCAGTCCAAGTTTTTCCTTTTTATTTCCCTCTTGTCCCTTAAATTACATTTTTAGAGAAATTCTCTTTTGATAAACGTAATCTGTTTGGTGATTTTTTTTTTTTTTTTAATAAAGCAGTTAAACAAGAAAATTAGCACTTCCAGAACTTGAGAGTTTTACAGTTATCCATTAGCTGCTATAATAGCTAAGAAGTGGCCAAAGAACAATAATAACAAAAAGGAGAGGAGAGGAGAGGAGAGGAGAGGAGTGGAGAGGAGAGGAGAGGAGAG
>VXAA01003398.1:74177-110628 GCA_013399115.1 Anseranas semipalmata | reverse complement strand
TAGCAATAAAAAAAAAAAAAAAAAAAAAAAAAAAAAAGGAAAGAAAAAAAAAGAAACGGAAAGGAAATTCACAGTTTCCTACCAAGCTATTTCTTGGAAAACTCCAATAAGGATGTGAATACATACAATCTTTAGGTAGGATTTATCATGGACTGAAATGAACATAAGGCAGAAATACAGATCTTCTAGTAGGTGATATTGCAAACAAGGACATTTTTTTCTCTGAATTTTTCTTCCTCTCACACCACTTCACATTTCTGATGCAGCTTTACTGTCATTGCAAAGTCATCACAAAATTGCAGAAGTGGAAGATAATTTAGCTTTTCTTCCAAGTATTCTTCATATTCTGATTTTGCAAAGAAGATTGTCAGCTCCAGGCTGGAAGACAAGCTTGTCATCTCTGCTTACTCCACATGTTCTGATTGGTGCCTACTTTGATAGCCCTACTCATTTGATAGTCCTCATTGCCAGTCATTTCTTCTGCAGTGAGAAGGTATGGATAGCGGTCAAACACCATTCTAAAATTTAGAGGGTTATTTTCATGTGAAGGTTGGGGAGCAGGGAAATCCAGCAGTTATTTTAAAGAAACTAAGAACTTTCAGGATCAATTTGAAATTATTCTTGACATTTAGGGACTGTGCTACTTCTCACTAAATTCAATATTGTGGGCTGGGAGTCTGCTGCTGCTGTCTGTGCATTTCGGTGATTAATGTCTCATAACTAACAACATGGGCCTCCTGGGGTCACTGAAAGTTTTTGCAACCAAGGTGACCTTGTTACTGGAGAATTGTCTAGTGGATATATTTGCAATGCAATTCCACATATCAATAACTGTATCACATATTAAGATAGATATGAACAATTGTCCCAAAGGATCTTTGTTGTAAAAGAGAAAAGCTCTTTAATATCTCTGTTAAATCACTCACTGTGGGCCACAACCATTATTTTACTATATAGTAGAGTTGTGATGTTAAGTTTCAGTCCAAATTGCAATGAGCTAAACACTGAATAATTCCTTTTTAAAAGTTGCTCAGTGTCTCAGCTTCTGTGGTGTACCTAAGAGTTTGGCTAAGTTCTGTTTACATATTATGAAGCAGGGATCACAGATGTCCTGCCAGTTCACTCCTTAGTTATAAAGTCACTTACAAGAAAATATTCATCATGCTGTCTCTAGCTACAGACAAATTTATGTTGCATGTAATTTTATAAAGTCATTGACATGAACTATCAACACTTTTAAAGACTACTGCATCAGTAAGGGAGTTGTCCTTTTGTCTCACTAAACACCATTTTTTTCCTTATAGGTATTACTCGCAAATGCAACTAAGATCTCAGTTGTTCCCACATGAATAAAGCTGAGCTATTATGTGATACTTTTTCTAACCAGACAAGAGAGAGGAAGGAGAGAACAGAGTTATCTATTGTTTCTTAGCTTACTTTTAACCTTAAGCTCTTTGGGATGCTGTCTGTTAATTTGCAGTTTTGTGCATTACCTAGTATCACAGGTCTTGGGCCAAAGCCAGGACTTCTAAGCACTTCTTTAAAATATTGTGTAAGTTTATTTTTCCCAGTACTTTTTACTAGCTGCTTCCAATACATCACTGAATAGAAAGCCGTAAAAATAGCAATACAAACATTTTTTTTTTTCTTTTTTCTGTCCAAGTTTTGCTGGGATTTGTAGGATTTTGCTGGCTTTCCAGCTTGGAATGACAGCTTTGATTGTTCTATCCATTGGAACTGTCTTGCATTCAGTCCTCTCAGACAAGCAGACAGCACATGTATAAAAATTGTAGACAGATATATGCAATGAATTTGATACATCCACAAAGCACCGACCAGCATGTGCATGGAAAGTTCAAGGGCACAGCTAGTTAGCGGCACACTGGTTTGACACTTTTCTTGACACTTGTTTCTCCTAAAATATTTCTTTGCATGCATTCAGCACAAGAAATCTTTTTGGGCGCACAGACATGACTGAAACATACCTATGCCAAGCTAATTCTGGGAGAAGAAATACCTAAGAGAAGAATATATTTAATACTTGTTTCCACTTCTCAAAACAAACATTTCAAAGGAGAAGACAGAGCAAAACCAGGTGCTTCCAGCATCCTGTTTAGCAGTTGGAAACAGTTTTTAATCATGACTGTAGGGTGCAAGACTAATCAAGACCTTTTTGCTGGATTGAAAAGGAAATTCCATGAAAGACTGTGGGAAGGAAAAACATGTAGATGCTTTTGGAAAAACTGACTTCCAGTCTCATATTTTGTTTAATTGGTCTAAGACAGGCCTACAGGATTAAGAAAAGCAAAAATGCCTCAGAAGGGCATAAAGACATTTTGCTGTGTTAAAAACCTTTTACACGTTCTTCTTGTCATTGAGTTTTCATAAGATTTTGTTTGAGGAGGATGACTGGAGTTCTGTTCCAGAAAGATATACAGGTGCCAAATCAAATTAGCATGCTTGAATAGGAGTTCTTTCATAGGGTACATATAGGACCACTCCGAGTGGAAAAACTCAAGAAATGGTACCCAGAAAGAAATCAAAGCTCAGCCTCTCAAGGGAAAACAGAGGGACTAAAGAAAAATTATTTCTTTAATCACAACAGACAGCAGATTGTCACTGAAACATCCAAGTGGAAGTAATTACTGGTATCTAAGAAGAGAAGACACAAAGCAGGAAGAGATCTGCAAAATGATCTGCAACACAGAGGCTTTTGAAATTTTAAGCAACCCTTGGGGCCTTGCACAATATTTAGAACAATCTTATCTAAACCACTTACATTAACTTTCACTCAAATTTGTGATCAATTCAGAAAAGGAATAATAAATTACCAGATGAGGCATAACTCATTTATACACAGAGCAGGTGTTAAAGTTGCCTTCTTTAGGTGTCTCCTATGTCACCTGCACAGCTTTTCAGGATCCACAAAATGCTTGGTCAGAAAACTTTATACCTTGTGAAATAACTCCAAGATCAGGACTATTGCAATACAAAGATAAGGATGTAATTGGTTACACAGTGTTTACTCTTTAAGTCAGACTGATCATCTCAGTAAGTTATGACCAGCATAGCATTGATTCTGACAAATGAGACATGAACCCAGAAGCAAAATTTCTGTTATACAAGAGTAAAACAAGTCCCTTTAGGCATCTCAATTTCAAAGTAAGTCAATCAGAAGCTGAATGATTGACAAATTTAGAAGCTACAATACTGTAGATCTGCAGCCATGCAGCACTAGGAAATAT
Organism: Anseranas semipalmata; assembly: GCA_013399115.1. Classification (NCBI taxonomy): domain Eukaryota; kingdom Metazoa; phylum Chordata; class Aves; order Anseriformes; family Anseranatidae; genus Anseranas; species Anseranas semipalmata. Next base: position 107,383 of record VXAA01003398.1, on the reverse strand, counting down.
AACATTCTCTGTTCTTTACAAGAGAAGTTATATTTAATTTTAATTCATATGAACAAATACACTATCAGCATCCAGGGGCAAAAGTGACCGCTGAGATATGTCTCTTGGAAGATAATTTTTGATCCACGCTGCTGTCAGTCTCTGAATACAAGGATCAGTAAAAGCTGTAGTCACTGCACTTAATCTCATCAGCTCAATAGACAAGAATAATAGGCAGACCTGCTGGACTTCCCGCAGAGTAAAGTCAGATAAACTTCAAGTTATCTGGTCTGGTAAACTATTAAGATATCTCAGAATGAACTTTTATATTATAAACCTCTTTTTTTCTTCCCCCCCCCCCCCCCCCCTTTTTTTTTTTTTTCCATGTGTTAGGCTGAAAAAAAAATGAGTAGGAAGAAAAAGTGGATGAGGCCTTCTACAGACAGACAGGAACAGTCTCACATTCACAGACCCTGGTACTCATGGGATAGTTCAACCACCATGATGCCTGCTGGAGAGGAAACACAAGAGGCATAGTAATCCAGGCTACTCCTGGGGAGCATTGACAATAACTTCCTGATGGACTTCATGCTAACTGACCAGAAGGAGCTCACTGAAGATGTGAAGGTCAAAGGCAGCCTTGGCTGCAGTGACCATGAGGCAGTGTAGTTCAGAACCCAGAGAGGAAGGAGTAGGGCAACAAGTAGTTCTGGACTTCCAGAGAGGAGGCTTTGGCTTCTTCAAATATGTGCTTGGAAGAGTCCCACGGGATGAGGCCCTGGAGGCAAGAGGGGCCCAAGAAAGCTGGTTAATATTCAAGGATTCCTTCCTCTAAGCTCAAGAGCAGTCCCTCCCAATGAGTAGGAAGTTAGGCCAAAATGCTGGGAGGCTTGTGTGGATGAACAAGGAGACCTTAGCCAAACTCTAACACAAAAAGGAATTTGGGGGCAGGTCACCTGGAAGGAATGCAGAGACAATGTCCAAGCACACTGTGGTCATTGAAAGCCGACGGGCAGCTCAGCTTCACCACACCGCTCTCTTGCCCCTCCTCGGAAAGTCAGCAGGAGAAAATACGAAAATTCAAATTGAAATTCAAATGAAAATTTCAAATGATGAAAAAAAAAAGAAAAGTTCACGGGTTGAGTTAAGAAGCAGTCTAACTGAAGGAAAAGAAAATAAATGAAAGGCTGTGTGGAAGTAAAAGGAGAAAACTATTATTCTGTACTTCCAATCAACAAACAACGTTCAGCCGTGTCTTGGGAAGCAGGGCCTCAATACACGTTAAAGACAGACTCTTTCATGTCAAGAGTCCCCCCCTTCTAATTCCACTTCCTCAGCTTTTATTGTTGAGCATGACCCCAAATGGTATGAAATATCCTTTTGGTCAGTTTAGGTCAGCTGTCCCGGTGACATCCCCTCCACACTTCTTGCCTGTCCCCAGCCTACTAGATTTTGAGGGCAGGAGAAGGACAGAGAGCCTTGACACTGTGCCAGGAGTGCTCAGTAACTGCCAAAACATTGGTGCGATACTAACTACAAGTGCAAAGCACAGCAGTATATGGGCTGCAGTGGGGAAAGTTAACTCCATCCCAGCCAGACCCAGTACACACACAGGGCTGAGGCTGAGAAAGCCAAAGCCCAGCTGGATTTTAATCTGGTGAGGTATATGAAAGGCAACAAGAAGGGCTTCTAGAAGTATGTAGTTGACAAAAGAAAGACTAGGGAAAATGTGGGCCCACTGCTGAATGAGATGGGGGACCCGGTGACACACAACACAGAAAAGGTTGTGGTACTGAATGCCTTCTTCACCTCATCAAGATATAGAAATATCTGAGGGTAGGATGCAAAGATGTAGCTAGGCTCTTTTCGGTGGTGCCCAGTGACAACACAAAGGCAGTGGGCACAAACAGAAACACAGGAGTTTCCTCCTGAACATCAGGAAACACTTCTTTACTATGATGGTAACTGAGCACTGGCACAGGTTGCTCAGAGAGGTTGTGGAGTCTCACTCCTCGGAGACAGTCAAAAGCCATCTGGACGTAGTCCTGGGCAAGTGGCAAGTGCATGAGCAGGGGAGTGGCAACCAGATGTCCTCTGGAGATTCTGTGATCTTCTAGAAAGAGAATTCCAAAACAAGTCTTGTGTGAAAATGACCACATCCCTACCAGGTGGTGTATTTGAATGGGATTCTATTTATCAGTGGAGACAAAAATTCTGAGAGAGAATAAATAAATGAAGGACACAGACAGGAAAAAGAGGAGATTTAAAAAAAAAAAAAAAAAACTTTTCAAGATTCAGATGACTGGAAATAAAATCCAAAATCTTCCAGCTGAGTGGTGACTTTTGAAATGGGGTAAACACAAGCCTCTTCTGCCTTTATCACCATATTTATTTACAAGAAAAGGAACACAAGCTTTATATAGACTGTCCCTAGTGTTTCTGGAGATTGCTTATGACGAAGACAACAGGGTATTCTCTGGGAGACTTTTTACCCATGTTACTGAAAAATAGTGACTTTAAATTTAGTTTACCTAAGACTGGAAACAAAACCACTCTGACACAGAAAAAGAGTAGAAAAAGAGAAAGATTTCCTCTCTCATTAAGCTAAAACAGATTTCTCATATGACCTCACTTCTTACAAATATTGCAGGCGCTATGGCAGGAATGACACTGAGTTCTCCTAAAGGCTGGTAGCAACATTAATTAACTGTAGTAGGTGGGTAGGCTTAAACCATTTCAGACTTGTTTACAATACTGTTTGCATAAATTAGCTAACTTAAAGAGTTTCTTACTATTTTCTTGTTTCTTACTATTCTCTAAGGATCTGTCATAGGATGTAGAAGCCTGCTTTGCATGTGTGTCTATATGTTTGCTCAGAACAAATACAAGATTTTACCTTTTGTACTATCAAACTGACACATGGGAACAGTAAACTTACCTGGAGGAAGTAGGGTGCAAAATAGGACTTTTTACTTTTAGTAATAATGACATTTATTCACCCAGATTGGTCTAGCCTTCTCAAATTGCAATATAATTTTCAAAATGTTAACAAGGGAAAAAACACAATAGGGATCAGTACTTTTCCATTTCATAAAATCAGCTTACAACTGACCAAATTACTACAATAGGATAACTGTCTACATGCTGTCATCTTCTCCTTCAGACTGTTTTAGGTGATTTTGCTTAAATTCAGGGATATCTGTGCAGGAAGAGAACTCCAAATTTCTTATAAGGAGAGCAAATTCAGTGTATTACACAAAAAATTTACAGCCCAAGTAATGGTCCTGAAAATGGAAGGAATAAAATTAGACTTGACGGTACCAATGTATTTGGTATTATGAATAGAATTGAAGTACTTTCCATTATGAAGATTAAGATTCCTAACACCATATAGAAATACCTAATATCAGGAAAAAAAACCCTACATCTACTAGGAAGTGGACTGTCTCAGTGTTCTAGGCCCGTTCTACAATAAATGTAATTTTCCAGTGTATACACAAAATCCTCATGTGCCTTATTATTACTTCTGCTTCTGGCCTGTGCATTCAGTGACAAGAGTATGTTAATTCAGGAAAACAAATGTTCTTGAAGCTGTCCCTCTACTGTTACTTAAACTGAGGCTTTGTTTTGCTTTTGAAGGACAATTTTTGAAGGTACATCTGTTTTTTTCCCCCTCTTCTCTCCTTGGATAAGCTTGCAAAACACAGGAATGGAGTCCTCTTTTAGAAGTACCATACAGAGTTTTCGAGCATTGTCAGTTCTGCACCTGTGCAGAAATGGCCAGGAACACTTAAAAGAGCTGATGCTATTATTATAGCTACTGCTGAGCAGAAACAGGAGTATAAATGGAGACACACAGAGGGAAAGCAGGTCCTTTTGGCTAGGTTAAGAATTGCTTTTCCATCCTAGTGTTCCATTGAACAGGGGATGTTTAAATTGGCCTAGAATTGGTTTAGAAGAGGGTTAAGGAGAGAGAACGCAAACCCTAGGAACAAGCTTTTGAACTTCAGTTCTGAAGTTTCTCAAAATTTAAATTCAAATCCAGTGTTTGGAATAAGCCCACTACGGAGTTTGTTACAAAGTACAGAAGAATAGATGGAAGCTGAGATCTCAATCTAGAGTATGAACACTGGATTTTTTTGGACTGGTTGAATTGAATCTATCATATCTGTTCTCTTCATTTGCAATTAACAAAAGAACCTTTGGTGTCAGGAAAGTCGGCTTTCATTCTTAATCATGAATTGTTTCAATGTCTTGAAAGTTTTTGATCTGCTTGTACTCATACTCTTCGATGTATTAATAATTTGCACAGTTCAACTATTAGAATCTGAGTTTTTTTTTTTTTAATTTGTTTAAAATGTACAAATACACTGTCATCTATAGTAACACTGAACACAATTAAATACAACTTACAGTTTGTAGCTTGCAAGCTTTGGAAGGATACTGCAGGATGTGGATATTCTTATTGTAAATTACTTCAAACCTTCTCTTTTCATACTTCTCCTTTATTACATCGAGCAGGAATAAAAGCATAATACAGACAGCCATACAAGCTGTAGTTGAAAGCGGTTTCACCCATTCAAATGTTGCCAAGCTGTAAGCATTCTGGCTGATGTTTTCCATCAGCCTAATCATATGGGCGTTATTTTATTGTTTATCTATATAAAGAGGAAATGCCACATCTGCAGTGATTGCAAGATATTTTTTAGCAGTTTGAGAGTAGAGACATAATACTCTGCAAGAATGTTTTCCACATATTGGTTGTGTGCATTTTGCTAGAGGCCTTGTCTAAATATAACTAAATTAAGAACTTTGCTTCAAAAAATAAATAAGTCAGAAGAAACTTCATAAAATTGGGATGTCATGTTAAAGAGAATATCTAGACTTTGTAGACGGTAGAGGCATAAGAACTGGATAAGCCAGTCTATCCACAGTCCCGGAATGGGCCTCACTACTTCCATTTATTTTTCTCCTACTTATATGTAGATTTTTAAGCTCCCTTACTAGAACTTTTAAAATTGGGTCATAGTACAAGCTATTAAATCAAATCTCTTTTCCTAAAGAAGTTTGGAGAACTTCCCTCCATTTCTGGTTTCTAGATGTGTAGCTTCAGTTATGCTGTATGACATATTTTTCAAATGAGTCTGACCTACACAAGAAATCTAGATGCTCCTTTAAAACAACCTATTCTTAAGCATTACTTCACATTTTCTTTGTAAGCTACACCTCTGATCAAGCTGAACCAACAAGCTTGGGATGACAAATACCTGGAAGAAACTTCTAATGATCGGTTTGCAGAACAAGATAATTCTTTAGTGTTTTGTTGGTGGTGGTGGTGGTGGTGGTTTTTTTTAAGCAAGGAGTTATAAATAACAATAGACAACTACATTATAAACACTTCCTGAGTACTTTGCAAGCAGAAAGAGATGCTGAACCTCCACTACAAATTACTTACTGAAAGTACATGATACTCAGTAAGCACAATGTAACTGCAAGACCGGTATTAAAATCAACTACCTGCTCACCAGCTGTCACTAATACTGCATTTGGAGGCATGTGCTCCTTCCCAAGAGCTGCAAAGAGCTAGTTTGAAACGGATGTCAAAATCTCTTTTCTCCCATTCCTTTTCAATGATAGTACTTCACTGGTAAATGTTTTACTGAATAATTTGCAGATCTCACAGTGTAGGTCCTTATAATTAGGATGATTTCGCAACACTGCTGACAGCACTGTACCTGCACTTTATCGAAACGATCCCACTCATCTTTGAAATAAATAGATTAAATGAAGCTGTTAAACTCAAGTGCATGTCAGAAAATTTATTCATCCATCCTGAAATACATGACTACTTGTTCCAGTAAAAAGGCTAAAAATTTAGTTCTACGGCCCCATTACATTTATTGCAGCTAAATATATATTTTACCTAATGGAGCTGGTTCCTTCAGATGTCACTTATTACCCACAGTGGAGTAACTCGTCACCAAGAGTTAATCTCCAGAAGTAAACTGATCCAGAAAAAAACAGTTTAAGTTATGGTTCTTTCTGGCTGTCACATAGTATAGGCTGCAGCGTAAATTATTTAGGGATAGCAGGGAATCAAAGTTGTTTTGCTTGGTATTTCTGAGCAGTTATTTCAAAGGATCGAACATTTTTTTGTTGTTGTTGTTTTCTATTTCAGCAAGAGGCGATAAAATAGCCAGCAAGTGGCCTAGCAATCTGCAATGGCCAATTAATTTTTTTAATGCATCTTTTCAATAATATGCAGAGATCTTATTTATTGGGTTATGGATTACTAAGAATGAACTTTAAAGTTATTCCTATTGATCTTGATTTTATTGTGAAAGCTTTGAACAACTGTGCACCTACATATAACTAGTATTGCATCCAAACACTTTTTTATTCACCTGTGCATGCAAAAAAAAATCCTCAGGAAACAATATGAAGGAACTATTTTCTAGCATGTATAACAACCAGAATTTAGGGATAACTCCATGCAGGTCATACCTGTTATGCTGAAATCAGCACTACAAAAGTATTGATCATTCTTATAATCAATTCAGGTGAACTCCCTTGAAACTTTTAAGATAGCAAACCTACATTACAGTCTATATGTAAATGGAATGCTCCTGAACCAACAAGGCAAATAAGTGAGGTTGAAGTGACAGCAATTCTGGTAAATTTTAGTCAGTTCTTAATCTATCTGCTTCCCCCTATCTTTTTTTGTTATAGTATTTGTTTTTTCTTGTTTTTTGTTTTCTTTTTTCTTTCCTTTTTTTTTTTTTTTTTTTTTTTTTTTTCCATTAGGTCTTATAACATAGCATTCAAATATTTTCTAAGGTACAGAGAGTCATCACATTTTCTTTCCTACTCTTGTATAAGGAAAAAACATTAAAATGTCTTGTAAAACATTGGAAGATTTTATTCTATTCTTAATTGAATTTAAGTAGGTGTATTTGATACAACTGATGGTACTTTTGGAGAGCTGCAAACATAATGGCTTGGATCCAACTTCCACTGAAGTCAATGGAAGCACTTCAATTGATTTAATGGTTCTTGGATTTGATCCAACATGCACTTTGATTTCATTGGACAATTCCTTGGTGTAAATGCAATACCTACTTGAGTACTCATATGCAATGAGCATTTGCAAGATCTGGCCTGTAGAACTGAACATCTGAGAGACAAGAAGAGCTACTTGCATGTTACAACCGGTTGAAAATCACAAGAAATAAGAACTGTGAAAATTTTGCAAAAGTACTAATATTTGTATACTAGTGTAGCAGAACAACAGATCAGAAATTTACTCTGTCTTTCATATTTCTGTGAAACATCAATATAAATCTATAGCTTTTCACATGTCATCAAAAACCAAATTCCCAAGGGGTTGAAGAAATGGATGAAGAACTTGGTCTTATAAATCTGGTCTTATAGCTAACTGTAGCAATTTCTTGGTATAGTTATTTAATATGGATAAAAAACATTCATTAAACACTCTTTCACTCCTGTGGGATCTGTTTCCCTCTTTCTCACCTGTAACATGATAACAACTATAGAAAAAATACTGAAAATATGTCTGACTATAATCTTAATCATAAGGTATTAGACTATATTCATCTGAAGCTGTTTCTACAAAACAATGCCTACCTCAATTCCCTACCCACTGCAGATTTGATATGGCTTCAAAATGATTCATTATGAGCCATCTCCATTTGGTCTTTAAATAAAAGATTTTTAAAGAGCTTGACAATTCCAATATATATTCAGTTTTTCCCTTTGAAATGGTGGTGTTCCACCATCAAAGCTTAAGTTTGTTTCACAAAAATATTAAACAAGATTGAAAAGTGTTTCATAGTTATTAAGATAATCAGAGTTTTCTGACCTTCTTTTCTGTGATTTCACAGGTCTTAAGTAGTGTTCCAGAAAGCTCTGAAAGTGCCACATTTTCTGCCATGGCATGACAAAAAAAAAAAAAAACACCTCAGTCAGCAGCTACAGTTGTGAAGAGCTTATACTGAACATCGAATCCACTGCATTTCAAAATAAATCTGTCTGGGTCACAATGGGCTGTATGCTTCATTAGAATGAAAACATAAGCTTGCTGAAAGCACGCCTGGCTGTCAGACTGGGGCCAAAATCTGCCTGCTGCCAAGTGCCATGGCATCCTGTCTGATCCTTTTGTCATCCCCTCTGCCTGAGTACCTTGCTCACTTCTGCTCAGTCAGCTCCTTGCCACTACTAGTCCATTGTGAAATGGATTGTTGTCACACCAGCCATACAGGTGCACATGTTTCATCTGATCATGACCTCCCTGCAGTGCAGCAGTTTCAAAAGGCTACTGTATAAGAAGCCCAGCACAACTTCTCTAGACAGCCATTGTTAAAAACTCTCGTCTGTGAGGCACTTTGTCAACATGGCAGTACTAGGCAGGCACATGAAAATCCACAGCATGGGGTGACCCCTCATTTTCAGATATATCCAGACGACTGTCCATGCAAATTAAACATCAAAAGAGCTGCTAAAGAATAGCAAGAAAGCAACAGAACTCAGCAGTACAAAGGTGGAAAAAATATGCAAGGAGAAATTATATCTGTTAGAGCTGTAGAGAGAAGAAATTCAGTTCAGTCCAAAATGACTCCTAGTCCTGGGATTACAGTTCACTTATTTTTCTGGTCTTCTCCTGCCTGGTTCTTTCTTCCATACAGTCTTTGTTTCCTTTAGTCCTTTAATTCTTTTCATTCCTTTTCAGTCTGAAAGGATCTCCTGGTTCCTTCTCACTAATGCTGCTTTGTACATCAAGATATTTTCCACACACTGTTTGTGTCTCTCCACTTATTTCTACTTGTATATTTTGTCTCTTAGGATTTTGGAAGAGCTATGATAAAAGAAAGCAGTGAAGAGGCAGGTTAACTTGTTATTACTGAGTAGCTCAACCTTCACAGCACTGAACCAAAGTAACTAGGTGCAGGGGAAATCTGCATGCATTCCCTACACAGCCAGCAATCCCTGCAGCCCCCCATAACCAGCTATACAAACTAACCAAATAATAGTATTTGGCATGCTCTGGATACATTTCTTCCCATATACACAAATTCAAAAGGAAAACTCTTCTGAGAAAATTCAAAGCTACAATATACTGTAGTAATAGTTTTACATCCCCTTTCAATACTTCCAGTGTTTCTTACAAGTCATACAGTATAGGACTAATGGCTGTCCAGCTCACCTCTGCCAAATACGTCAGTATAATGTGCATTTCAAAGCATTGACATTTATTATTTTTCCAAATTTTATGTATTGGATTGAGTTCATCTTGAAAAGCCTCTAATTTAACAGTATTAACAATGTAGTAAATGGACAATTTTATTTTTCTTTAAGATTTTCTCCAGCTGTACTCTAAGGTCTAGTAATTAACAGATTTTAAGGATAATTGCAATAGTCTGGTAAAATTCGAGTGAGTTGCCAAAGATTACATCAATAAGAGAGAGTACAGATGCAAATTAGAAATTGCAAATTGCAGTGACCTGTGACTAGAACTGGGTTAAATATACATTGAGCACAACTAATCTGAGTCACATTATAGCTGAACTGTACTTTGTTAATGTCATACAGTCATTGACACATGAACAAGCAGATAAACCAACATGACAAGAATTAAATAAAAGACCAAATCACTGGGCTGCTTAATACATGCCTTCTAATGCACTACTGTTACACACATAACAAGCTGAGTACAATAATACTATTCTCTTTATATTCCTTTCTGTGTCTAGAGAATACAATCTTCCATTAGACAGCTGTATAAAAACAACCAGCCATTTAAGCTTTCTGCTCATAATTTGCATGTTGACCTTGCACATATTAACAAGCTTGGTATTCAAAAGCCCTTGAACAAGGTCACTGTATGCCCCCTGGAACCTTGCTTCTGTTTCAATGTTTATTGCTATTGAAATAAATACATAATATGGTCAGAATTTTAATATTAGGAACATACAAAAACTGAGAACCTCCTCCCCCCTTTAGAAGCATCATGTGGAAATTGAATACTATATCTATGACCATAGACTATACAGACAAAAAGTCTGTTAAAATCATCAGACTTGGGATCCTGGTTATGTCAGGCCAATAAGTTTACCCAGACAGAGTACTTCAGTTATCCTATAGCACTGCAGTACTTTGGAGACTTAAAAAACACAGTCTGAAGAGAAATAACAGGACCTACCAAGTGCCACCAATGTACGGCTGTCAGGAAACCAGCTGGCACTGTCTGTCCCCACAAGTCCAGCAAATGATCCTCACTTAGCACTGCAAAAGGAATTAAACTCCTCAAGATCCCTATCTCTACACAGGGAGAAAGCCTTTCCAGAACTTCAGTGCATCCACCAGCTTTACCTGGACAAGACACACAAGCCATGCATTTAAGAAAGCAAAATGGCTGCACTGTCACTAGCTTTATTATTGAGTTAAGAACATTTATAACACTGAAACACGGGGAAGGCAACCATCCCAAATTTTAGAAATTTTAGGCCATTCTATCATCTTAAGTGGAGTTCTGACCTTGACAACATATTTTACTCCTTGGAGAGAAACCCATTCACAGATCTGCCTGAAGTGCTTTAACTACTCATAGGTGGATTATGCCAAAATTTTTGGACTAGCTTGTATTACCCTGATATTCAGCTGCCATAATTTGCAACAGTGGGCAAATCTTATAACGGCTGCAGAGATTCAACATTCAGTCAAGGAAAAAAAAAAAAAAAAAGCCACAACCCAGCACATTTGTTCCCTCAAATAGGTAGTAGCTGGATTTATTGCTGCAGACCTTTTACATTTACTACATACCAGCATTTACTTTTACTAATATCTTTTTTTTTTTTTTTTGTCTGGCAGCAAGCCATGATGTTGTTGCTTTATATTCCTAGTCAATGTTAACCCAACTGTAAAATAAATGATATGAGCTATTTTAGAAACACTGAAGTGGCAAAATGCTACAGTAGAAAATATAGTAAACTCTCCCCTTTTTAATCATCCAAATCAGACTTGCCAGAAAGTATAGCTAGAGCAAAATTATTGTTGTATGTGAGAATCATTCTCAGGAAAAGAAAAGGCAATGTTTGGTTTCCGAAGTGCTAAATAAGCTATAAAACTTTATCATTCTGTATTTAAACTTCTTATTCTCTGACAAGCAAATAGACTTTTTCTCTGCACGAAAAAAAAGAGCCCCAAAGAGCCACAAGTTTCTGTATGAAAAACTCAATTATGCTTCACCAAAATTTTTCAGAAAGTAAAATAGTAATTTCCTGTTCGCTGCTCTCCACCCCCTTCTCTGTTTCCAGGAGAAAAACTACTCTCTCTTAAATAGACCATGGTACTGCTCTGTAACAGATTTTAACTCTCAAGCCTCCATTTTGCAGTAAGATGTCATCGGGTAGCACAGAGCTTCACAAACTGGAAAAAATAATTTTCTTTCTGGAGTTTCCAATCCACCTTCACCATGCAGCAAGGTCTGTGAAAAGGCAATAAGATAGACAACAGCTTTATTTGCATGACTGTAGTGAATTCAAAGATATTATTTTACAGCCATCTGAACCATGTACTTAAGTAAGCTGGAACAGCGAACAAGTAACCAAAGGCGACACTAATTACAGCACTGTTATTAACATAGCACATGTATTTATTTTAAAGTCATATGTGACCAGGGTTAGTTTACTCTGTAAACATAAAGCTCAGTAAAGCTGGTGACTATTTCAAGAGTAATCCTAAGCCACTGAATCATGATAACCATATATATAATCTTATTTACGTTTTGTGAACCACAAACATAGAATAAGAAAGCCTATCTCCAACTGATGGAAACTTTTACAACAGCAAAGAAGAAAGTTTAAATAGTCCCTTCTATCCATAGTAATAACTGAGCATTTCACAGGTTAAAAATTATCCAGTCAGGTATCCTCAGCTCTGCTACCTGTTTAAGCATTCCTTTTGTCCTGAAAAGAGCCTGAGTGAACAGGCTCTCATTACCCTAGCATGGATTTTGGCAGCTCCCTTTAGGATTTGCTATTGCTTTTCATAAACTAGTGGTTTTGCTCCTTGTTCGTAAGATAGCAACACAGTCAGATAACACTGGAAACCAAAAGACCAGATTGCTCATTTAACACAAATGAGTGCTTTGATCACTGAATCACCATTTAGCATTGTGTATGAAGTATCTTACCCCAGTGCTATTTACAAGAAGTGTTTCCTGGTGGCTATTAAGGGAAAGAGGCATCTTTTCCCCTTTTTCTAATTGTTAAAGAAAAGAGAAAGTCAAGCAGACTCTCATTTTGCGGTTGGCAACAGGTTTCTAACACTCCTATCCCCAAGGAGACTAGAGACAGCAAGTTCTTTCATTTTTACCAGTTGCCAGCAAGAAACATATCACAGGTGGCCACTCTCTTGAACACATGCCATTAGCTCTGCTCATTTGTATATTCACTAGAACAAATGACACACTTGAGTCTCCTTATGTGTATACCCAGGGAGTTAGTGCTACCAGTCTGAGAAAATCATACACCTGGCTAGAAAAGAAGCATACAAAATCCACTGCATTGAAATGAGACCTTGGGGGGATCTGCCTCAATTCTTGGTACACTCATCTGTGTGATGAGCAGTTTATATTTCTGTAACTGATGTGATGTTCCAACTGACTAAAAATCTAAATTTATTTCACTAGGCTACCAAACTACCAGAACTGATGAATTGGAAACAATTTTCACTTGTTTAGCTATTTCAGAAAGCACCATAAAGAACAGCACTGTAGGATGAAAATTTATGCACTCAGGAAAGCAGAGAATGACATACCACTATTTTGATTCCAAGTACCTCAAGGTAATTTAGAAAACTTACTGCACTGTTATTTTGAAGAAGCATAAAGATTCCACAGGGGGGCATTTTATAGTCCAATACACTTTTCACCTTATCACAGGGTGCTATACAGAAAGAGCAGATTGTTATGCTAAAGTAACAAGAAACATAACTAAAACAGGAATTTTAACCAACTTTTTTTTTTTTTTTTTTAAAAAGTCTTGGAAAAGGATGAACCAGAGCTGGTGTTCTCCATACAGGCTCTGTAGCTTTGAATGTAAGGGTGAGGCACAAATGTGCCTTTGCTTTACTTGATCTTTGCTTTGCAGTGAAGATTAGTATTTTAATATTGTGGTAGTCACTCACTAGATTGGAGGGGAAGAAATTTTCTTTAACATAGAGTGATCTAATTCCTAGGATATGGTTGGTAATACATACTGAAAGGACAACCTTGCTACCTTGGAGAGACAAGCATCAACACAAGGAAACACAAGGGACCACAAGGAAAAGTCCAAGGTACAGCACTTCTGGTCTTCCAAAGAAGATGTCCTGAATCCAAAGCCTGAAGGAAGACCTTGCCTGGGCTGGCACACTACAGACCTGCTTGTAGGTTTCCAGTTCTGCCAGAACACGTGGCTGAGCCATGCAAACCTTTCAGGCACAAACAGTACTGACTGCCTCATAATACTTCTATCCCACAGCAGGAAACTTTTGAGGACCAAGCCTGCAATGTAGATGATTAACAGTCTGTCTGTTCAAAATGAGCAGTGTCTGCCAGCCTATCTTCAGGTGAAAGTAAATAGCCAGTATTATCCCAAAAGTCAGCTTGACAGTACCAAAACCCATCTTGGACTCTAGATTATTTGTCGCTACCATGCAGAACACAAATCTGATGTCTGCCTTTACCAGCAGCCCTTACTGGGTTAAAGTTACAGGTAGTGATGCTGGCACATTTCAAAGTTTGCTTTGCTGTCCTTTTCAAACCACAGTTTATTTTAGTTCACCTGCCTTTATTGACTTACAATCCTACCACAAGACCCCTTAATTGTTAGCTCTGTCCTTATATAGACCTTGTCCTGTCCAGAGTCCCTTCTACATCCCATTTAATCTAAAGCCAATAGCTTCTGTTGTTCTGAACCCTAACTCCATCCTAAGTTCATCAATTATTGCAAACATGGCTTAGATACAGCTACAAAGCTTATGCTGATGCTAAGCTGAAAGCAGCAGCTCCTTCTGAACGCAGCCGTCCTATTACTGCTAGAAGATCCTAAACCTAAACCATCACCCCATCATCAGGCAAGGCACCGGTGCCAACCAAAGACATAAACAGAAGCAGACAGAATTGTTAGCACATCTGCAAAACCAAGCATGATAGCTTTACTTAGAGCCAGGCTTAATCTGTCTCAGTGGCTTTTTACTGGAGTGTAGATAGATCATTTACACCTGTGCCTCCTTTTCTAAATTTGGTATCAATGAAGCTTTGCTGAGATGAGCTAAGATTCAGCTTGTTAACAATGCAACTCATCTGCTTTGAGCAATGTGGAATAAGAGAGAGCTTTAAAGAAAATGCTCAAAAATAATTGCTGTTATTATAGGGTGCCTGGGTCTGTTCTGTAAAACAGATAAAGACTAAAGAAATGTCCTATCAGGGTTAAATTAGGTGATGCAGGTGATGCACCAGGAAGAAAGGAGCATGAAGGCAGCTAGTGAAATATTCTCAAGCAAAGGTGGGAGAGTATGCAGGGAGAGCTCCATATACTGCTCTTTCTTTTTTACTACCTCTGTGTGGTTCTCTGCTTGGGTTGTGAGCTACTCGTCTGAGGACTAAGACGGTCTATGTGTATAGTACAGGAAGCCTACCTATTTTGCACAACGGTTTAGACTATGACATGGTTAAATGTCACACCCATTTGCTCTTTGGCTGTGTAATGATTTAATTCTTTAAAGCATTAAAAACATAAGGATTTAGTTGTGTTGTGTGTAATGATAAGCTATACCAGGTACAGCTGATAGGACTCCTAAGAATCTATAATCAAATACTCAACGAGTTGTGAAGGGTTGCAGAAATAGGTACCTGGATCACACTTGTGCAAGGGTATTTGTGTAACAAAATGGATTTGTTAAATTTGCTGGATTTCTGAGGCACTTCACATGGGAAAAATCAGACAGAACTATCTCAACAGGTCTAGATATTGTAAGCCTTTTATATAAAGTTCTTCACTTCATTGAAGAACATCAGTTGCAGTAGTGTTATTGCTGGCATGGCTGCAGGGAGACTCCTTTGGCTCATGGACTATAGGCAGGAATTATTCCCAACAACAGATCAAATCTGTACTTGTGCACTGGAAAAATTCTGTCCAAGTTACACCTAGGCAACTCTTCTGACCTACTTATTCCAGACACTGGTTATCCAATGAGTCTGCTCAAGTGTCTGGCCAGCAGCTGGCAAACACAATAGCACTGCTATACTTCACCAAGATGCAGCCAGAGAATACTAGAAGGATGTTCTTACATCCTGACAGACATCAGCTTTTCTGCACCTTATCCTCACTGTACTCTCCATGCATTAATTTGCATGCCCCCATGTGGTGGGGTGCACAAGTTAATGAGAAATGTTCTTCATGCTCTGGTAAATAACATTAAGAAGATGTGTCTCAGAATATAGTGGTCTTTTCTACATATCCAAATATCTGACTGTTTTTTCATGTTACCTGAATAGACCATAGAGTGCATAGAAGTATTGTACCCCCAGGGAATCCTGTAAACTTCAGTAGCAGCTACAAGATGTAAGAAAAAAAGCACAATTTTGTTTGAATGTTAGCTGCATTCAAAGCATCAGATTCAAGATGGTATGTTTTGAATGATTACAGAGATAGAACAACAAAACTGTGTAGACGTTTTTCTAAGCCATGAAAAAGGCAATTATGTAGGAATTTTGGAGTACAACTATGAACCCTGTAGCTACTTTTTTCCACCTGTGGAAAAATGGATAATCCTGGGCCATGACAAAATAATGTCTTATTTTTATTAGCTTTCATACATTGTCACTCTGTAGCTATCTGTTGAATTTGTTCTTCTGAGTTGTTCCTATGTGAACAATAAGCACTACACTATTTTTCATATTGAGATGCAAAGTAACATACCAGATTCTTTGAGTTAGGAAAACACAGCTAAAAGGTCTTTGCCATGTAATTTGCCCACCCTCATGGAAACCTTCCCTCCCCACCCCCTAACACCACCACCACCACTGAAATCATCTGACTTCAGAGCGCTGTTTGGTCCCTGGCAGCTGTGGATACTCTTATGGTATACTCTTATGGTACCTGCTGCATCTGATGGTTTATTCCTGACTTCTTCAATCCATCAATGTCAAGCCTGAAATCACAATGACATGCAGCTCTCTTTGGGCATCCAAACAGTCTGAAACAGCGTGTTTGTGAAACAAGCAAAGCTCTTCAAAGTAAGGTGTGAAAAGATAGGAACACATACAGAGTGTCATCAATCAATGAATTTTCCTGCAGGTACAACATCATCTGTCAGAGTACCCGTGTTCCTGAAAGTCGGGGTTTAGAAGTGAAACTAAACTCATTTTGAAAAGGAAATTACTTATGCTAATTTGTCTCTCTTTTCAATAAAATGATATTCATATTTTGGATCTGCATCACTATCCTAATAGCATAAACTGATTTAATTCTCCCTAGAAAGTGGGGGAAGAGGTATGCAGCTGAGCTATCCAAACCAGGATAGGGTCCCTTCCTGTATTCAGAGTCTCACAGCACATCTCAATGAGGAGAAAAGCTTTTATCATTGGCATTTTTAAGAAGTCTTTCATGTTGTACAGATAGAGAGTTTGCCAATGACTTCTTTCTTCTAGGAGATTCTCAGTTATGAACATACTGTGAAGAAAATCCAGAGCATTTAATGAGCCACTTAAAGAGTCTTACCAGGCCAGCTCTTGCTAATATTGACGTCTGCTTTTACCCACCTCAGGAGAAAACACATGTGAATTCAAGGAGAGGCATTAGGCAGCAGTTTGCATTGTCTGGCAACCTCTGCCTCAGATCCATTTCTATGAGTACATGTATAGAAAGATGGCATAGAGTTCTTTACAGGTGCCCAATTTCCATGCAATATGCAGCTGAGATCTGTGCAACTAAAATGAAAATGAGGAGCTCCTACTTCTTTACACAAAGGACTATTATTTTTCTATAGGAGACTTTCTTCTCTCCTCCTTTGCATCCTCTGACTGAGAAGTGAAGAGCAGCTTTTCCTCCCTGGCTGTCTGTAGTGTTACTCTGAGGTATCAGAGAATAGCAATTAGATCTCGTCCACATGGAAGCTTCTAATTGGGCTGAAAATGCATTAAAAACCAATACCTGTACTCTGCAGCAGTCCTTCTTCAGAGCTAACGAGCAAATTTGTTTTTTATCCCTTTCCCACTACAAAATCAACACCTAAAAACTCGTGTGTGTTACAATGTTAACCTGTGCACTGCACAGCCACTTTAAGTTCAGGACAACAAGTCAGCTGAGGAGAAAAAAAAAAAAAAGTTTTTTTAAAACCTGTGCACAACTTTGGATTCCTAAATCCACTCCAGCAGATTTCCAAACTCTTGAGAGAAGCAGAGCAGTACACCTCAGCATGCTGTACTGTGTAAGCTTCCAGCACAAATGCTGGTACCCTGGTTATTGTCCCTTACTTCACCATGTTCTCGTTCATGTGACAGCAGAGCAGAGATCACAGTAACAGAAGCCATGACAGATCGCATCTGCTCTGCTCTGCAAAAGTGCAAACGTGGCAGTCGCCTGGTCTGAGCTGCTCATGCCAGCTCAGCTGGGAAGGGGCAGCCCAGGTAAGCTCAGCTAGAAAAAGCCTTTGGACTGGTCAAAGCAGGCAATGAGAGAGGGATTCAACAGCTAGATAACTTACTGGGAAACGTAGAGGTAATAAATATAGTTGTTTTTGCTCTTGGGGGACTGAAGTGTCTGGGACCTGGATATGGTAGACAGTGAGAATTGTTTTAAGATCACTTTGTTTTGGTTTAGACCTAAAGCAAAAGTTACATTACTGCAGAAGTGTGTTAGTGTACTTTCAAGTCCTCATGCCTCTGTTCCATAGAGATTGCTTTACACGGCTTGGTTTGCTGGTGGCAGTGATTAAGCACAGGGCTGCCACTGCTGCGTTCCCTCACAGCTCTGGCTGAGTCACTCCTGCCCTGCCTTATTCATCACTGCAGGTTTTCTGTCAGTTGGCTTTTGCTCTTAACTTACATTAAAATACACTTATTTCGCATGTCAAAATGTGCAGATCAGTCTGGACAAAACTGTAAGAAAACAATTGTACCAAGAGGCAGTGTACAGGGGCAAGCCCAACACCTTTGCCAGCTTTCTCTTGAATGCAGCAACTGCAGTGGGGCCTTGGCTAAAAGGCTTCATTCAGAGCTGATTGGGACCAAATTGTCCTGCCAGTGTAATTGTCCTCTTGTGCTGGCTCTTTCCCACTTAACCAGTAAGTTAAGTGGGAAAATTGCCTTCAGTGGGTTTTGGATTGAGTCCATAGACTTTGGTTTTTGAGGCCTGCTGTGAGGGAGAAACTTTTTTGTTGTTTACTCAACACGAAAGGTCAAAGGTGTAACAAGTCCTGCCAGTTTGAAAAATAAAGCTTAATATGCTTTGAAATGATTGAAATGTTAAACGCCTGTAAACTGCAGACATTATGCAGTGCTAAATTCACTTAGGGTCTTCTATTATCTGCCATTTGCATGGACATGTGAGTAATTTCAGTTCTCTGTTAATGCCACAGTACTCAGCTGGCCAGGCTGTTCTTCCCCCTCCATATGAAGTCAATGCCAGAAAGGATGTTTTTTCAAAGCAGACTTTTCAAATCATGACATTTAGCTTTTTCTCAACTGTTGTTGAGAACTGTTGCAACTGTTGTTGCAATAAAGTTTCTCAAGTAATCAGCAAGAAAATAATAGTACTCCAGACGTGAAAGAAGATAAGGACTATGCTCCAATTATGTTGTATGTTTATCAGTTTAACTCATTGAGAAATTACTGACTACATCTAAGTCAATGTGGCCACAACTCTACTTTGATGATTTCTGCAAGGCAAAGGATTTTCACAGCCTCAAGCCTTGTCACAGCAGGCTCTGAGCAAATTCTGGGGAAACGTACCTCCTGCGTAGACAGGGCTCAATACAGAGCATTGTTTACCAGTAGAACTGGTTGTAAGGAGCCCTAGCTCTATTCCACTAGCTCTTGGGAGATGCTTCCTTTTGAATCACTGTCTAGTTTTTCAAGAGACTGCATCATCACTACATATGTTAATATCACAACAACCACAACGCCATCCCCCTACCTGCCATCTGCCCGTGGAAGAGGCTGGATGGCATTGCTGTGCCTAAAAGGAAACATTTTTTTCCAGCCCCTTCCCTTTGTGGCACATCAGGGAAGGAAGATCAAAAGCTGTCCATCTAGACATGCAAAGGAGCCCAGGCTGGAGACACAGAACTTTCACACACACCCTCCACCACATTCCATGTGCTGGTGTAATGGTCACCAGTAGAGTGGTTGCCACAGGCCTGTCCATAAAAATGCAATGCTTTCCAACCAGCTCTTGAAGGGGAGAGAACACAAGAGAAGCAAATAGCTCTTTTCTTGACAGTCTAGAAACACCTTCTCATCTTATTACAAAGGATTCAGGGATGATACTGTAATCAAAATCAAAGTGAAGTGTTTTGGTGTCTGAAAAACATGCTGCTTCCGGCTGTACCTAGCGGCATGGCTCAGATAAACAAGAAACCTACCTCTAATATTTCTATAGCACTTTCAAACACTTCATACATACACATGAAATAGGTGAGATATCTGATTTACCACATACCACTGCCTACTCTTGATATGAATTTGTGGCTTCAGTTCCTGTGTGTTAACCTCTCCTGCAAAAATCCTGAACATTGTCAGGGCGGGATAATGATAGAAAGTCCAAATCATCAGTAGTATTACATTACTCTTCAACACAGAAAAGTAGAAATTCTTCAGCTGTGCCAGCTCCCATACAGACATGGAGATTTACTGGAGCAAACCCCACCTACTGTGGTACTATCCAGTTAAAGTCTGGAATATTCTTTTTAGGAAGTGCTCTTTTTAGGCACAAAAGCTAGTATTCTCAGTCCCATCAAATTCTAACAGAAACTTTCCAACACACAGTAGGAGCCAGGATGACACGTTGTCCTAGTTTAAGAAGAATATAAATGGGACAGCATAACAGGGAGATAGCTAAAACAATGTTCTTCCTCAGACTGCTGTGGTACTAATCATTATAACACCTAGGAGCTAGCACTAAATTGAGAAGGAGAGACAAATCTCTTGTTTATCCGACATATATAATTTGTCTCTCTGATAGGACAATAATTATGTGGCAATTTGTAGTGGCTTTTTTTTTTTTTTAATCTTAACTTCCCTGGCAATCAGAGTTTGCAGTGTGACTATTGGTTGTATTTTAAAATAAAGCTGGGTTGTCATGATTCTGTTTTTGAGGTACTTAGAATGTCAGTTCCTAGGAAACTTAGTGAAAGCGAAGAGTTGCATGTAATAGAAAAATGCACCAACATCTGAATGGCTTCTGGCTAGATGGAAAAGTAATCTAGTGAGAATGAAACTGAAGGCTTGTTACTTACATGAGATGCAATTATCTTGCTAAAACCTATAAAACTTTTAATTTAAAAAATATTTTTTGTCAAGATCAGAAGGAGCAATGGAGCACAGGTAAGGTGAAAAAAGCAGGCAGAGTGAAGAAATATATCCTGGGAGTCAAGAGGAATATTATTGTATGCAAAACCAGAAATTCCAGTTTATAATTATGTGGTTTTATCTCACCCATTACTGACATTTTGAAGTTCATGAATTTCAATGTAGCCTCCTTTTTTTGAAGGGCATTGCAATAGAAATGGTATTTGATTTGAAATTTGTTTTTCTCTGTCAGGGCATAGGACTCAAAATCTGCAGGGGATTCAGCTGAATATGAGAACAAAAACTATTGATGCATTTTATCATCATGCTGATAATGACACCAACAAAATGTACAAATCAGCTAGGTAATGAAGAAATTGAGCTTATAATAATTTATGGCTTGCCTCCTGAGAAAGCATGCACAGAGTTTCCAAACATTATTTGTCCATCACTCTGTACTCTATCCTGAAAAATCAGAAAAGGGCATTTAGTGCTATGAGAAGAGTACAGGGTTACTAAGAGAATGAGAATAAGAATGAGAATGAGAATGAGAGTGAGAATGAGAAAAGCAAATGGGAAGATAGCAAAATAAAAACAGAGAAAAAGAGCTTGAAAATTTGATGGAAATCCTGATTAAGACATAAGACCATAAGACAGGAAATAGTGATGTGGTTTTGGGAAGGAGGAGAGAAACACTGAGAAGTGAGAAGATATGAAAGGAAGGATTAAAGTCAGGATATGGAAGGAAACAAAAAGTGGTGATGAAGAGCGTGAAAAAGGACAGTGGAAAGGACAGTGGAAACAGTGAGGAAAACACACGCGCTATACAAGTTGTAAAGAATTGTATTCCAAAAAGGTACCACTTATCCCACAAAAAGTGTTTAACTGTGTTGTAGAATAATTTTATTTACCTGTCAAAAATACATGAGCTATAAGTAGGCAAAGAAAAGAGAACTAGAAAGAAAAAAAGAATTAATATCAAACTTTGAAAATTCATTACTGGCTCATATAAAATATACCTGAAGCTCAATGCATGCACATCTCCAAGGAAACTTGAATCAATAAAATCTTTCTACTTGCTATTATATTAGCATTTTTATTGGTATTTAAGAATTACTTTAGATTAAAACCTAGAACTCCACAGAGTATTTCGGTTCCATAGAGTTTCTCTCTGTTTGGTCTGTGCAACATAGACATTAGAATTGTTAACCCTAGGAGTGGCATGCAGAGGTACTTACACTTTTATTTCTGTCACTTTTTAAGGAAGAAAAGGATGAACCAGTTACCCATTTCTAGAGAATTTCTAGCAACATTTAGTAGCATCATCCAACAGATTAAGATAAAATGACCACAATCTGCTGTCAGACATTTTTTCCAGAATGAAGCAAAATACCATACTCAGAGATGATTATTGCAGCCTCCCAGCAAACAGGTAGAAACTGGCCAGAAGCTAGTGAACTCATGCCATTGGCTAAATTGTTTCAACCAGATTTATCTTTTCATTCATTTGGTGACTTGTTACAGCTCCCATTTGCTGATGATTTTCTTAAGTGACCATTCATGTTTCCTTAACACTCATCTATTATGAAATGAAAAGAAGCCGTCATTCCTTCCAAGTGCAATGCCTTGCTGTAAGAGTATAAAAAGTGCACGAGAGAAGCCAAAGCATGTACAGTGCTTTCATAACTGACACAAAATTGTTTCTACTAACCTCAAAAAGAGGTAGATGCCTAAAAAGGTCATAAGCTAATTACTTATCTTATTGTGCATTGCAGAAATTATAAGAACCACACCAGAAAGAAAACTGCATGATTACTTTAATATTCTATCATAAGATCATGACAGGGTAACAAAGGGCTTTCAGCTGTTTTCAGTGATTTCAGGAATTTTATACAGTCTTTTGAGGGAATGAAAATAACTATGGATTTGGTGATACATAATTCAGTGATTTTAAGTAACTAAAATACAACTAAAAAGAAAAAAAAAAAAGATAAAATGAATAAATTTGGATTGTCCAAATCAATTTTCGGGCATAAGTGGTGTCCCAGGATGCCTCAAAATTTGGGGCACCAAAGAACAGATGCCCTAAAAGTCTTCTTTAAATGCAGAGCCTTTCAAAGTAATACTCATATTTGAAAATTAATCTATTTTAAATTAAATATAAGGTGCGTCTAAAAATGGTTAAATATTTTCTCAGAAAAAAAGGTTTATAATGGCATGCAAGGTGGGTTTCTGCACTGATAAAGTGTGAAGGAAAGCATCATAGGTAAATGGTCGTCCCTAAACTATTGTCTATATGTTCTGGCAATTATGAGTTTAAATAATGCTCAAAAGGGATTTGAATATGTTGGTTTACAAGCATACAGTGAATTAAAGAAGACTCTCAGGTCTGTTTCCACAGTGGTGCTGTAGCATTTGTGATCTCCAAGATTTAGTTCACAATCATTATGAATGGGATCAAATTATCACAATTTGATTGATTAACAACCAAATGACTTCTTTAGAATCAACAGTACAATAGTTTGTTATCAACAAAACGTGTCTGTATCCACATTCAGAAGAGCAGGCATCCTACTAACCATTCAAACTTAACTAGAACTTGATGCACAAAGTGGGTACTCTGCAGTAGCTGGAGCTCCAGAACTGCAAACCCTGGTAACAGAAAGCCAACACACACTTTTGCTCCAGAGGACAATTCCAATGTTCATTCACTGGTGGGGATTTCAGCTGAAAATTTTGAAGCATGAGTCTGTGTGAACATGTGCATGAATAACTATTATCAGGAGAACACTGTTTTGCAAAGCAGAAATAGCATAAGCTGTTCATTTTCAAGAGAGCAAGATGAGAATTTATAGTCGTTATATGCAGGAAACAAATTTTTCTTCACTTTAAAAAGAACCTTTGTGCTGCCACTTATGCAACCATTTAGTGATCACATATTGACACATCCACTCTTGAGCTTGAGGATAGCCAGCAAAACCCCCATTAAGGGGCTACTCTGCAGGCACGCAATTGCCATGAACAATCAGTAACACGTGGAAAAGCTACTTCGGAAAAAGTGTATCAGTGGACACCTCCCTACACACCCAGGAACCCTGGCCTGCACCAAAATCCTGTAATTTCAGAAGAATTACATACATTCCCAACTATCTTCTTTGTCTTAGTATCCACAGAATCCCTTTTTTTAAAATCATGTCTGCATAAACACAGAATCACAGAATTGTAGATGTTGAAAGGGACTTCCACAGGTCATCTTTTCCAAACCCTCTGCTCAGCTCAAGCGGGGCCACCTAGAACTGGTAGCCCAGGACCACGTACAGATGGCTTTTCCAGGTTGCACCCATTGCCTCTTGTCCTGTCCCTGGACACCACTAAAAAGATCCTGGCTCTGTCTTCTTTGCCCCCTCCCTTCGGCTATTCATACACATTGATGAGATTCCCTCTGAGCCTTTTCTCCAGGCTGAACAGTCCCAGCTCTTTCATCCTTTCCTCACAGAAGAGATGCTCCAGTCCCTTCGTCATCTTTGTGGCACTCTGTTAGACTCTTTCCAGTGTCCACGTCTGGACTCACAAGTGCTGAGTAGAAGTGGTGTGTTCACACAGTTAGGTAGCTTAGCTCCACCACTCATGAATTAACATCATAGGCTAAACAGACTCAGCATAGGGAGATTAATCTAATTTGTTACTAACTTCTAATGCACTAGAGCACTAAGAACAAAAAGCAAACTAAAAACACCTTCCCCCACATCCACCCTCCTCTATCTCCTCCCCCTAAGCAGTGCAGAGGAACGGGGAATAGGGGTTGCAGTCAGTCAGTAACACTTCATTTCTACCGCTCCATCATCCTTACGTTCTTCCTCTGCTCCAGCATGGGACGCCATGGACAGCAGCTCCCACAAGGCCTCCTGCTCCACTGTGGGCTCCTCTCCACAGGCTGCAGCTCTGGCCCAGAGCCTGCACCTGTGTAGGCTCTCCGTGGGCTCCTGCATGAGCTCACCATGGGCCGCAGCCTCCTTCAGGCCACATCCACCTGCTCCATGGGGGCTCCTCCATGGCTGCAGCGTGGAGATCTGCTCCGTGGGGTACCCATGGGCTGCAGGGGGACGGCCTGCTCCACCATGGGCCTCTCCACAGGCCACAGGGGAACTTGTGCTGCGGCGCCTGGAGCCCCTCCTGCCCTCCTTCTGCACTGACCTTGGTGTCTTCAGGGTTGTTTCTCTCAAATTTTCTCATTCTCTCTCCCAGCTGCTGTTGTGCAGCAGTTTTTTCCCTTTCTTAAATCTGCTCTCACAGAGGCACAGCCAGCATTGCTGACGGGCTCAGATTTGGCCTGCAGCAGGTCCCTTTTGGAGCCAGCTGGAGTTGGCTCTCATCCGACGTGGGGCAATTGCTGCACTTTTGTCTCAGAGGCCACCACAGCAGTCCCTCCAGTACCAAAAAACCTTGCCACATAAGTCTGATACAGTAGAAGTGAAATATCACCTGCCTCAACCTGCTGGTAATAGTCCTTCTAGTGCAGTCCAGAACATCATTAGCTGCCTTTGCCACAAGGGCACATTGCTGGCTCATGCTCAGTTTGGTGCCCACCAGCACCTGCTCAGCATGTACTGGTGCCTGGGGTTGTTGCACCCCAGCTGCAGGACATTGCTCTTCCCCTTAATGAACTTCATCAGGTCCCATGGTCAACCCATTTCTCCAGCCTGTCCAGGTCCCTCTGCATGGCAGCACAACTTTCTGATGTATAAAAAAACTGCTGCTCAACAGCAGCTGGGAGAGAGAATGAGAAAATTTGAGAGAAACAGCCCTGCAGGCACCCAGGTCAGTGCAGAAGGAGGGCAGGAGGGGCTTCAGGTGCCAGAGCAGAAGTTCGCCTGCAGCCCGTGGAGAGGCCCATGGTGGAGCAGGCTGTACCCCTACAGCACATGGTGTCTGTTGTGGTTTAACCCAGCAGGCAGCTAAGCACCACACAGCTGTTTGCTCGCTCCCTCTCCCAGTGGGATGGGGGAGAGAATCAGGAAGGGGGAAAAAAAAAAGTAAAAGCTCATGGGTTGAGATAAAGACAGTTTAATAGGAGAGAAAAGAAAGGGAAAATAATAATAACAATGATGATGATAATAATAATAGAAAGTACAAAGCAAGTGATGCACAATGCAATTTCTCACCACCTGCTGACCAATGCCCAGCCCGTCCCTGGGCAAGCTGTCCCCCCACCCCAGCCAGCCATCCCCTATTAATTGTTCAGCACGACGCCATATGGTATGGGACATCCCTTTGGCCAGTTTGGGCCAGCTGTCGTGGTTCTGTTCCGTCCCAGCCCCTGGTGCACCCCCGGCCTCCTCACTGGCAGGGCAGCACGAGAAGCTGAAAAGTCCTTGGCTCTGTGTGAGCACTGCTCTGCAACTACTAAAACATCGGTGTGTTATCAGCGTTGTTCTCATCCTGGATTCAAAACACAGCACCGTACCAGCTACTAAGACGAAAATTAACTCTAGCCCAGCCGAAACCAGGACACCTGTTCTAGTGCTCAGTCACCCACACAGATTCCATGATCTACGTTGATCATAGCCGTGCCACTGCACACACATCTTTAACTCATTGTGTTTATTCCCCATGGGGCATGAATTAGTGTACAAACATTTCAAAGAGACACCCCAGCACTCTGATTTCCAAGGAAGGGTTTTGGAGATTTCTCCATAATGGTGCCTTGTAGGCTCTTCCTTCCTTACATACCAGTGCTGGAGGTAACCCTTCTTCAGCCCTGGTGGTTTTGATTTTGTGATCCCTTACTGTCACATCCTTCCAGTCCCTTTGCTGTTGAACCTGTTCATCACTCCCTCCAAGAGTTGTTGTTAACTCTCCTTTCCCACCACTAACAGTTTAAAGTCCCCTCTAGGTTAGCCATCCTACTGGCAAAGATAGCTGTGCCCTGCTTAGTGAGATGGATAACATCCCTCTCAAGCCAACATGGATCTGCAAATAGGGTCCCATGGTTGTAGAACCCAAAACACTGTCCCCAGCACCAGCTCCACAGCCAGTTATTGACCTGCATTATCAATGCACTCCTACTCACACCCCTTTCCGTCACCAGCAGTACTGAGAACTCCACATGGACCCCCATGCTCTTGACTACCACTCCTGGAGCTCTTAGTCACTTTTGATACTTTCCAGGCTTCCCCTAGCAGTATCATTTGTGCCCTTGGAAGAACAGCAGAATGTAAGTAGTCAGAGGGTCAGATGAGCTTAAGTAGTCCTTCCACATTATCCTGGACCCAAGTCCCCTGCAGGGAGCAAGACGCCCTAGTTGATAGGCCAGGCTGATAGATGGGTACCCTTGTCCCCAGTAGCAGGGAGTCACCCATTATGATCAGTCACTGCTTCTTCCTGGTGGTCTTGCATGGTTTAGGGTCTAGTGGTCCAGTTCCTTTGCTTGAAGAAACATCTGGCAAGTCTTCAAATTTGAGGGCCGTGAACCTACTTTGTCATTGTAAGCTCTCAGGTGGGGCAGAACCCTCCCTCTTGCTGCCAGAAATCACTAGTTTCTATCCTTCACCTTTTCCAGAGGTTGCACCTACCTTATCCACCCACCTAGGGGTGGATACTGCCTACTTCTCTACTGTAGTTGAGGGTCCAGAGCTCTTCAAGTTGTGTATCAGAGAAGATCCTATCTATCTCCCTTTCATCTTTTATGTTGCTGCACAGACTACTCGCTTCATCTTGTAACCCCTCCACTTGGCACCCTGCTCCTCCAAGACAGCACACTTCCTGCAAGACAGAGGGCCATCTCTCCCAGCATCAGGAGACCCAGGAACTCCGTGCAGCCTGGGACTTGAAGGGCTGTATCCTCAAGCTGAACCTCTGGGAAGGGGAATCTACTCCAACACCTGCTGGGGAAACCATCCTGTGACATGTAGTCACCACACCTGAGACTGTTTATACTGATACAGTTTTATCTGAGGCCCCCTTTGCACCCTACTGTACAAACTTCAGTATCAGTTGGATGCCTCCATTAGCTGTGCTATAAGCCTGACTCTTATATAGGCATCAGCTAAAAGGGTGCTTGACCCTCCCTAATCAGCAGGCAGCTACAGTAAAGGCTCCAGGTACCCTGGGTCAAGGGCAGCTGACCACACTCATTAGAAGCTGCTAGAGCTTCCTCACACCCGAACAATATGGCTTGATTCAACTTTGGAAGACCAAAAGCATGGTCCCAGTGAAGTGAAGAGTGAGATTCCTGTTGACTTCAAAAAGGTCAAAAAAGTAAATCTCAATAACATATTAATTGCTCCTAGAGTCATGGGAAAGCAAGCATTGTATAATTTCTCATCTATGGGAACTGATGCTCTTTATACACTTTGGAAATAATGAACAGAGTTACAAAAACTTGAGGAATGGAAAGACAACCCATGCCAGATCTTTGCTAGGAATCTCAGCATGTTTACCAGAATTTATAGCAGGGATTTAAAAAGCAAGAAAACACATTGGACTAGACCAGAATTATATATTTTAAATGGTCACTTCCAGTACAAGTATTTGAGAAACCAAAAGCATTTGAGTCACCAATGGAGAGTGTGATAGTGAGCATTGGAAGCTGCAGAAATATGACCTGGATCCAGAATGAGTCAATTTTGCATTAACTAGTAGCAGAGGAAACCCAGACCCAAACTAAAACATACCAGTCATTGTTGCTTGGTGTTACTGGCAGCTGCAATAAAAATATGTCTGACTGTACATCCTTAGACCCACAGACCAGACATAAATAAAATAACTCTTACTTGTAAAGGAGACAGTCTAATGGTGGGGAAAATGCTGAATATGAATGTGTGATGGAAAAAATAAAGTCTTATCTCCATTCTGTAGACCTCTCTATTTAGCTATTCTGTGTTTACTTATAACATCCAGAACTAGGCGATCCCAGTGCAAGGGTTGAATAAAATGGCTTTATAAAAGAAGAGCATGCTTCCATTTCCAGGGCAGCAGCACAAATCCATCCCAGAACCCGTAAAATATTTACACTAGTTGTTCCATGTAAAATTAAGCCAGAGTGCTGGGGAAAAACTTTGTACCATGAGAAGTACTAGTAAATCTACTATTTCCATGATATTTTCAGGTTGTCTAAGGAATACTTAAATCACATGAAGAATCATTGTGTTTTTTTTGTTGCTGTTGTTGTTGGTGGTGCTGGTGGTGTTTTTTTATTATTTGTTTGCTTGTTTTAGTTTGTTTTTTTGTTTGTTTGTTTGTTTGGTTGGTTGGTTGGTTTTTTGTTGTTTGTTTGTTTTTGCTGTACAGTCTTTCAGTCATTGGTATATCAACTCCAAAATTTAGGAACTGGAAAAGAGAGGAAACAGGCTTTTTAGACATTGCAAAATCCATAGTGTGTGAGACATATTAAGAATAGCATACACAAGACGTGTAAGTATATAACTCTGTATGGTAACATTATGCAGAATTATATGCTGTGTTAACAGCCCTTAAATGGTATAAATTATCTTGTTACTATACAGGAAAAAATCATTTGATTAGCTTACAGAGTATTCACTAATTTGGGCTGATTAAGCTGTTGAGCATGCAGCAATTAGTAAAAACATTCCATACACTGTTTGCTTTCCACAGCCAACAACTAAATTGGTGTTATGAATCCTTTCAACTATAGCTGTATTTATGATATAAAATTTCTAGTTTCTAAAGGGATGTATTAAATTATCATATATATTTATCATATATCTTCCATAATAAAATTCATAACATATATCTAGCAAGTTATAAGAGATAATTTCAACATTTCCTTGAGTTAGAATTCTGTAATCTTTTACACCTGTCTTGATACAGTAAAATTTTAAGAGAGCTGCAATACTGCCTTTCTTTCAGAGGTAATCAAAAGTTCAGCTTTTATCTTTGTTTAATTTCCTGTGTCCAAGTGCAGGAAACAGTGGGGTAAGATGCAGTGAAAACATTTGTGTATTTTAAAGAGTGTTTCCTTATGAGGGTTCTTCACTTCAAAAATATTATTTGGGACAGATCATTATACTTTGGAAGAGTTGCTGCTTAATCCAAGACTGATGTGTGAATACTAGTAACAAAGCAATCCTTCACTACAGCTTAAAAAACAAAATGTGGCTCTTATAAAGTTTGATATTTAATATTAATTCAAATAGTCCAAAATTGTTCTATGGCATGTAGTAATTAGGACTTAGCATTAACCAATTTTGTTAATTACTATATGTACTGGGTCTGGCTGGGATAGAGTTAACTTTCCCTGCAGCAGCCCTTGTAGCTAGAACAGCGCTGGTATCACACCACTGTTTGGCTACTGCCGAGCAGTGCTGGCACAGCACCAGGACTCTCTCCAGAACCCCCAAAGCCAGTAGGTGGGGGTGGGCAAGAAGTGGGGAGGGGACATCACCAGGGCAGCTGACCTAAACCGACCAAAGGGATATTCCATACCATATGATGTCACACTCAGCAATAAAAGCCGGGAAAGGGAAGGAGAAGGTGGGGGGCTGTCGTTGCGAAGATGTCTGTCCTTCCGATCAACCACTGCAGGTATTGAGGCTCTGCGTCCCAGGACGTGGCCGGGCATCGCTCATTGGTGGGAGAATAACTTGTTTTCTCTTTTCCTCTGTGCTTGCGCACAGGCTTTGCTTGTACATATATATATATTTGTTGTTTTTTTTTTTTTCTTCCTCTTTTCTAATTAAACTATCCTTATCTCAACCTGTGAGTTTTTTTTCTCCCCCTCTTCCTTTGAGGAGGGGGAGTAAGAGAGAGGTTGTGGTGGAGTTCAGCTGCCCAGCAGGGTAAAACCACCACACTATACTACTAGAATTTCTTGAGAAATATGATCTTGATTCACATACGTAGTAAAAGTGAATATGGATTAGTGGTAAACTAATGAGGTGAGTAGTAAGACTCAAGAGTGCGGTGAAGTTGTATGTAGATAACTGCACACACATAGAAATAAATAGCTGAGATGAAGCCAAATGTTCATTTTCAACTTGTTATTTCATCCCTAGGTTACACTAGGTTAAACTTCTTTTAAGACTTCACTCCTGAGAATGGTAGTAATTACCAAAGACTGTGCCAATTGCATTTCGTCCCAGACTGTTGGTTTCCAAGAGGTATGAAAAATATATTTAATTTAACATGATCAGGTTATCTAATATATAAATTGCCACAGCTCCTGTCATTAAAGACAACAGGGGAATTTACACAAGTCAAGCATTCGTTCTTTCCACTAAGTTCTAAGAATGTCTTCAAGTACTTTAATTCACCATATCTCTAAAGTACATCTTCAGACATATACAATATACATTTTCAATTCCTAAATTCACTTGTCCTGTAAATTAAATTCCAACACCTCTCTCAAATGTTTCATTAAATAATATCAGCTGGTAACAAAGCTTAAGATTGACTCTGAAACCTTTTTTTATTAATCTTTCTGAAGAATTTTGCATATGAGAAGTAGAGACCTAATCTGAAGATGTACTCAGATGTTTGAAATTGTTATTCATTATTCAAGGAAAATTTTAATTATGGACTGCTGCTCCACATAGAGATTCTGGGTTGGTACCAGAGTTATTATTCAATCTTTTTGTTTAATTTTCCTTGTGTTTACCTTCCTCTTAGTCTGTCTGCTTGCTGAAACATCACAGCAAGGTATTAAAAAATCATTTTTATTTTTTTTTACCTACACTAATTTCCTATTGCTTTCTTATTCTTTAATTTTAGCTGTAACAAAGTTTTAGCAAGATTGCCTCCCCCAGTTTCACAGTTGTTATCACTAGTCAGTTGCAAACCTTACTGAATCGATATTCTCTCTCCAAGACAGTACCATTTGATCTCCCATAGCTGAGCTTGTTTCGCAGTCCTGCAAACTGAGAAGGTTACTACAAGGTCTGTGAAAATAAAGCACCATTAAGTGGAAGATGGAACTTTACAGCTCTATAATACCAGTAGGATGATTTAGCAACACCTATTGACCTAACCTTGAGAATGAAAAACAGCTCCTTTGAAAGAGAGAACTATATATACACACACACATTTATGTGGGTGTCTGTCTTCTCCACCAACTCACGTTATAGCACACTACAAAATTGCCTACTGAGAGGGAAAGAGCACTTGTAAAAGGTATTACACATCCACTTTGAAACCTAATTTTTGCTACATGAAAGATATCTTTTACATTACATACTGTCTTTGTTTTTAAGAGGGAACTTGATCTTTTAATTCTTTAGTATAAGGAGATAGTTTAATATTAAACATTCTTAAAAAAAAAAAATCAGGGTTTCTGAACCTGTTTTCTAAAGTATGTTAGAAATTAGCTCAGATAGTTTATGACAGGCAATCAATACACACTTGTGTCATCGCTGTTGTTAAACAATCATTTTTGAGCAACATAAGTTTCAATATCAGGAAATTATTCATGACAGTCTATACTCCGTTAGTGTAATAATTCCTAGTTATGCAATTGGAGTAGCAGACATTGGAAACCAGGGTGAAAGCATCTAAACGTATTTTGCTTATGATATTATGAAGTTTGTATGTGCTTCCATTGAATTCATAGAATCATTCAGGTTTGAAAAGACCCTTAAGATCAAGTCCAACCATCAACCTCACCTTACTATGTCCACCACCAAACCATGTCCCTAAATGCTACATCTACATGTCTCTTAAATACCTCCAGGGATGGGGACTCCACCACTTTCCTGGACAGCCTACTCCAATGCCTAACCACCCTTTCCATGAAGAACTTCTTCCTCATGTCCAATCTAAACCACCCCAGTGCAACTTGAGTCCATTGCCTCACGTCCTATCACTTGTCATCTGGAAAAGGAGACCAACCCAACCTACTATGACTTCCTTTCAGGCAGCTTTTTTGTTTGGCTTCCCTTTTAAAAAGGCAATTCTAGCCCCCCATAAATGCAACCATGTCATCTAAGCTGGCTATTATCACTCTGGAGAAAATAAAAATACAGTTGTAAGAATTAAGAGGAAAATACCAGAGAACAAAACAAATAAACTACCATATACATTCCAGTTACATCTGCATCTTAAATTCTGCATGCAGATCTGATTATCCTGTGTCAGAAGGATACATTAGAAATGAAGGAGTACAACAGAGGGCTCAGCGTTGTAGAACAATTTCCATATAAGGTGAAATTAAACAGATGAAGAAGTCTTATCCTGAAGAAGAGATAATTGGGGAAGATTATAGCCAAGGTCTACAGCTTCATGAAGGAGAGAAGAAAGGATGATTAAAGTTCTTTTTCAGAAAGCATATGATTACCATGTAAGACTCACTGCTGCAAGATGCTTAGGATATCCAAATAATGTAAGCAGGCTAAGCATCAGTTAGGAAGTGAAAGGTAGAAAAGCACAGAGATATTAAATGCATTGAGTTGCTACAACTCCCAGTTCAGAGAGTGCTGAAACAGAAATTGTTGGAAACTAAAATTTTGCTCTAGAAATACTGTGTTGGCTCTCCTTTTACATGTTTTCTTGTGTGACCAGTGAGAATCAGAGAAGTCTGGAACTGATGCTTCTGTGAATTGACCTAGCATTATCTTTCCTAATGTTGCTTTTGTAGTGAACCCACACATGGATTACTCTGATAAATCCGCTCCTTACTTTGATCAGAAAGTTAAACTGCATTAAGAAA
>VXAA01003398.1:52596-74141 GCA_013399115.1 Anseranas semipalmata | reverse complement strand
AAAAAAAAAAAGAAATCTGACAATCTGACAGAGGCATCTGAAAAAGACCATAAGAACAGAATATATCTGAAAAAATACCTCTCACAAGAAATGTGATGATTTTGAATCATTGAGGGTTTTTTGTTTGTTTGTTTCAGTAAGATTTCAGTATTTTTATTTATTTATACTGGTATGTTCTGAAAAAAAAAAAAAAAGGTCTTCAAAGACATAAGAGAAAACTCAGTGTTTTCATCTACAACAACATTGACAGAAAGATGGAGACAAGACAACATAAATATTTGTAATAGCAAGTATAGACAGAAAAGAGGAAGATGGCATGAGCAAAGTTGTTGCTACAATCCCACCAATCCTTTTGAAATGAGGATCAATAATTTCAGGTATGTATGTTTGGTAGAAATACAGAGTCTAGTTGTAATTAACAAAAATAGAAGCAATATTACTATCTTTAGCAGCAGAGCACCTAATTGTCCATAATCAAGGAGATAGGGCAGTCCCACGTGGCCAGATCTAAGCCGGGTCGTCCCTAAGCAGGTCTGAGGGGTCTATGCAAGAAATGGGTTTGAAGATTGCAAAGATGGCAAAGATCCAACATTCACCCATAAAACACCTGGGTGACACAGTCTGAGTTTATGAGGACCCCGTGGCCTGGGTGTGGGCCCAGGTGGTGCTGGTCAGGGCCATTAGGGTCTTTTAGTGCCACCAGAGCCCTGAAGACTGAAAGTGAGGCCCACCTGTACCTAAAATAGTGAGGAAAGTCTAGGCCAAGAAAAAGAAAGAAGTAGAAAAGGGAAGAAATGAGAAGCATGACTTATTTGATGAGCAATGTCAACAAAACATGCCTGGTTGGAACTAAAGTTACTGTTTTTGATACTGAGCAGCAATGGACAAAATCTAGACTGCTATGCCCTGTATTTGTAATAGAAATATGGGATCATCTTGTATTAGATAGTAGGTCTTGCTCAGCAATGCTTAAATCACTTAATAAGGGCTCTAAATGTATTTTTTCTATTTTTTTCCTAGTTAAAGCAAGATAAAAGAAATGAAATGGCTGGGTTTTGACCACTCACTGTGAGGACTGAGCACAGAAACCCTCTTGAGTTCCAAACAGAGAAACATTATGTATATTCTTGGTCACCAGTTTAGAAAATGACCTAGAAATGAAATACTGTCCGTTTATGGCTGGCTGCCTAGAATTATAGAAAAACTTAACAGTAAATTTGTAATGTAAGTTAGCAGTCAAAAACTGTTGTGGGGTCCAGCTGGAATCTCAAGTGTTAGTTACAACATTCTCAAGGGTGAGATGTCCAGTATCGCTGTGAAGTAAGAAGACCAGTTTTCAGAAGTTACCTATGGCAGTACAACTCTCACAAGGACAAAAAGTTTTATAGTGATGAATTCATTTGGTGGCAGAGGGAAAAGATTGTAAAACAAAGCATTAAAATACAGGGAATATGGGGAAAATTTACAAAAAAATAAAATAAAAAAATAGTTGCAAATTCCATCCACAGAAATGTAGATAGGTTCTTAAATCATTTGTTAGGCTGGAGAGCTAGCCTACAAAATTATTTAGGAAGGAGACTGACAGATATTTTCTTTACTTACTTGTAGATGTTCTTCCTTTAGTTGCTTATGCTTTACTTTAGTATCCTTACCAGCATGTAAAATCAGGTGCTTTTATGAAACATCTTTCTCATCTTTTTGTTGCTATCCAAGAATGAAGAGTGAACACCACAGGAAGAAAATATCAAGTCTCTTCAGAGCTTTGTTTCCCTCCATAAAGGAGTTCTTCAATGACAAATGACCTGTCAGATGAGATTGGTAGAGAGATCGTTTTTGCACTGATTGCTTCAACCCTCTGAGAGTCTAAACTTCTTATTAACAAACTGACTTCATCCTGGAAATTAATAAGGGGTTGTAAAGTAGTTAGATAATTATAGCTATTTGAGCTCTCTGACTCACAGGAAGATCAGGTAACAAACTGGCACTTCTTAAATTATATCTACCAGTCATTCATAAGGGCAGGTAGATTGGTAATGAGCAGTGCACAAGAACTGTTGAGCTTCCTCTTACTCTGATGCCATTTGAAAAACAGAATAAAAAGTATGGTTTTAGAGGAATTACTGTTGTGAAAACTGTAGGTGCCCTTGGAAACAAAAATGAAATTTAAAAAGACTGGCCAGCAGAAACAAGCATAAAAAAACAAATACACAGTGACAAGCAGACACAAATAAAATAAACTTCAAGGCAGGTCTGTCTGCCCTATCTTACCTATAGAAAACTCTCTTGTCTGATTCTGGTGGGTTCCCCACCTCCGCTCTCCCTAGCCTTCTTCAGTTTCCTCAGATTCATCTTGTCCACGATAATCACTCCTTTGTGTGCTGTTACTTGAAATCAAATAGAAATCTACAGTCCTGGGCTCTAAAACCTTAAAGTATCTTCTGTCAAGCTCCCACTACACTTTGGGGTCCTATAAAACACTACTCTTACTAGCAAAAAGAACATTTAGAAAAAGCTTAGTGGCAACAACAATATTTATTGTGATCAGCACTAATATCCAGTAGCTGCAGAGCTTTTCATCTCTTTTAATTCATTTTTCAGTACATCTTTCCATTCAATAACCTCTTGATTGAACTCAGAAGTAATATCACTGAGTCAGCTTCAGCCTTACAAGAGCAGAATGAACGAATTCAAATTACAAAGAAAGGTAGTTACAAAAATAGATAAACCTCATAATCTTCAGCAATGTCTGTTTTCATGTGACAACGCACTACTTAACAGTATTTTTTAGAATTAAGGCTCTGAACTGCTTTAATAGCAACTAGGAACAGGATCTGTAAATCACACATTCCACAGTTCGTTCATTTGTTTGTTCGTTCATTCTTTCTCTCTTTCTTTCTTAATTGCTGTTAAAATATAGCATTGAAAGTCATTCCGAGGTTGGAGAAGCAAATGATTGAATGCTTTAACAACATGCTGATTATTAACGTGCTGCACTTGGGAGCTGTCAATAAGAGGTTGATTTCTTTTGAAAATCGTCCCATTTTATTACAGCTTTGGGCTTCAAGGATTTTTGAAGATTGTGCCTGTCAGCCACTTGCCACATATGAAGCTTTGTGCATTGAAAACAGCTTATAATTAGTTAGGTATCAGAGGTAAGTTTTGCAGCAGAGTTTTAAATAGGTGTATTGATCCCCCTGATGTCAAAGAGGCCTTAACTTTTGAGAGACTCTGAGCACTTACTCACACAAGGCTAATGAGAAAAATCCTTATTGTAATTCACATGAAGGAGAGGAGTCATAGTGTCACTGGTGCAACTGAACAGCATCTGCAGTCTCATTATTTTTAAGTGTTGCTGTTTAACATGGGAAGACAAAGAAAAAACCTTGCAGTTGACTTAAGACCATAGTTTGGATGATACCTCTGAGTCCTTGTTAATAGCTCCCTGAATTCTTCAGCAATATGATTTCCAAAGGTGCTTGGCCAAGAAACCTAGCCTGATTGCTGCATTTTCCTCATTCTGAAAATTACCTGAATCCTTTTAAGAGCTTAAAGAAATCTTTGATGAATAATTCTATTCTTTTGTTTGAAGCCTCTACAATCTCCCTGCAAAAGCTGTGCAAACTGCTGTACCAAACTTGTGACAAAAAGATACACCTCTAGGTGTAGGTCACTCCTCTCCAGGATTTGTTTTCTTCCTAAAAAGATGAGCTAGCCTGTTCAGACTTGTCTCACTAGGAAAAGGCTTATTCATCCCCATATCAAACAACTTTTAGAAAAAGTACATGAACAATTTACCACCCACTCCAAAGGTGCTGATATTATGCATAATTTGGTGGCATGGCTAATTAATTTCTGTGCTGTGCTTCTCTGCCTGAATTCTTTTTAATCTCCCAAGCATTTATAATTTGGGATTTCATGCTGTTTTTGAAACTCTGTGACAGTTTAGATCTTATCATTTGGAACAAACGTTCTAAGAATGTCAGCCAGGAAAGTGAGGCGGGACTTTATGGGAAAAGCCAAGCAGGGAAACCCATGGATTCCATGGATACTGACTTCTTGTAGATAAAACACATAAGTTTCAACTGTCCTGTTCTTCTTTGTCTAGGCCAGAAGCAATCCATCACAACCACTTGCACTGACTGATCTTCAGTAGCTCCTAACCATATAAACGTGGCTTGGTTTTCAAGATAGTAATCCAAATTTGTTAATGTCTTTAGAACGTGAAAAGAAAACTCGTATGACAAGAAAGCAGTGGTAAGGCTGAAGGGTTCTTCCAGCATCTTACTAAAATCAGATTCATTAGGGATTTGAGTTCAGAAATTTCATTCTCAGCTCTTTCATTGTTTAGACTCTTGTGGTAGGTAAGTACTTCGATGATGGTAACAAGCAGCAGCAAAGTCATTTACTGTGCTGTATTCAATTTACAGCACATTTGTATTTGCTAGACATCTGCTAATCACAGAATTATAGAATGGTTTGGGTTGGAAGGGACCTTAAAGATCACCTAGTTCCAAACCCCTGCCAGGGGCAGCGACACCTCCCACTAGACCAGGTTGCTCAAAGCCCCATCCAACGTGGCCTTGAACACTTTTTTTGGTTTAAAACCATTTGCCCATGTCAGTACGCTCCCTGATAAAGAGTCTCTCCCCATTTTTCCTGTTGCCCCCATGTAAGTATTGAAAGACTGCTATAAGGTCTCCCCAGAGCCTTCTCTTCTCTAGGCTGAACCATCTCAACTTTCTCAGCCTTAATCTTGAGGAAATCTGTTCTGTCCTGTGGCTTACCTAAGAAGAGTTAGGACAGCAATTCTTTTTGTTTGTTTGATATGAACATGTAAAACAAGCTCTAATAAATGTAGTCAAATTGCTTGGAAGTGCTTCAAGGCCATATTCTGTGGTTATAGATATGAAGATACAGAGAATGTGATTTGACCACGTTTTCTGAACATAAAGCCACACTGGTGTCAACTTAGGTATATTTTGTTTGAGGCTAAGAGTCAGTAATAGCTGTTCAAGTGGATACCTTGATGGTAAGGTGAACTGAAAAATGGAAAGTCCATTCAAGTTATGTGTTTCATTTTTCCTCAAATATGGCCAAAGAAGAATTTAGAAATTCAGACGGCAGGTCTTTTTTCTTTGTTTGCAAAAGCAATAACAAAGACATTTTAAAGTGAAACATAAACATTTTCACAGATTTATAGTCTCAGTATTAATGAATCTTGACTGATCTGCATGTTCATTTGAAATGAAGAGTAATTTAAACAGTTAAATTTTTGATCTTGGAGGAAAGTGATTTTTACAGAACAATCAATAACAGCCAGGTTGCAATCACTTCCTATGGGTTTTAGCTACTACAAGGAACTTGAGAAAGATTCATCTTTTCAACTTCCCACTCTGCATTCCTCTCCTGTGGCTTGAATTCCACCCAAAAGGGGATGTTCTAAAATTTTGCTTTGCAAAAAGTGTGAATTCACTTCTATCCTTGAAACTGTGGAACATTCTCCTTCTCTTGGAGTCTCCTTCTCTGGAGACATTCAAAACCCTCCTGGATACGTTCCTGTGTGACCTGATCTAGGTGTTCCTGCTCTGGCAGGGGGATTGGACTAGATGATCTTTCAAGATCCCTTCCAATTCCTTACATTCTGTGATTCTGTGATTCTGTGATTCTGCATAGGCTTCTACATTCCACTTAAGCACACTAAAATACAGATATTCTGAGAAAGGAAAGGTTGCCCCTGTTCGCAACAATTCTCTTTTTCCTTTTGTCCAGTACTTTGATTTACCCAATGTCATTATATTCATGTTCCAGAGGAATAAACAACAGCAATATGTGCAACCTGTGCTTTGCACTATTTATTAATTTATCCTTGGTTGGTATTTATTTTGTTATTGACAGTTTACTTAGACTTCATACTGTTTTAGCATACTTATTGTAATTTCTAAATATAAGATGAGAAAGAATATTTCATAAATGATAAATGTGCATGGGAGATGAAAGCTTTCTTTGGGATGTATTATTCTTATTTTTAAAAATACATATCCAAAAGATTTTTAATATAAGTTACATAACCAAATGCAAGATAAATCTTTTATTCTGATCCCACACAGGTCTGACCTGCTGACAAGCACTGAGTAAGCATTTGTTCTATATAAATGTTAATGATTAAGTAATAGCATTAATTCCTTAACTGCTCACTGTTTCAGTATTATTCAATACTTCATTATGTATGTTGCAATTAATGTGTTTTTAAAACAATTTTCTGATAGATGGATAGACAGATTCTTATTGATAGCTAAACAAGATCATACAACGTTTAAAGTCCATTTTTTAGGGGTAAATTCAATAAGTAAATCAAGAAACAAAATTTAATTACTACTTATAAAATGGTTGGACAAATATAACATAAATCAAAAACTAACCAGCCATAGCTGTTACCATTATCTTGAACTGAATTGTGATCATTTGGAGATTGGATGTTGTTATGATTAATATAATTTGTACTGCCTGTTTTTCCTAAGTACTTTCTCTGTGAAAATGGCCACAGCAATGACCTCTTCTAGTAATTTAATGAGCAAGAGGAGGTTCTCATGCAAATTGCTACCACATGTATAAAATTATCGTGCTTCTTAGCTTGAGACATATGGTTGTCTATTTGAAATAATAATAAGGGTCATCTTCTTCTTCTTACTCGGTATGGGTGGTAATCATAATGGATCCCCAATTGCTCTACAATTAATTAAATGTCAGAGTCTTTTCTGAGGGATTGCTATCGATGCATTGTATATTATGGATACTTGCGAGTAGCAAGTCTGTTCAGTAGACTGTAATGATGCAAAACAACATTATCTTCTGGTGTGTACAGTCAAAAAAAACGGGTACATCTTGATTAGGTTACCCTCTCCATATAGGGTAGCTGATAGACTATTTGGAACTTACTGAACCTCAGTAAAATAGATATAATGTCCCAATAAGGGAAGGAGTGCCTTCTTAACCATTGATATTTCAGCTGTTTTGGTGAGTATAGGTTATACCTTCTTAACTACAGACCATGATTATTTAAGTGAAGAGCAAAATCTTCCCCATCCTGCTAGAAGCAAAATAGCTTTGAGGAAGGAAGTGGAAGAAACTGTTCCCTAGCTGGAGAACCTACCTGTTTGATTCAGAAGAATCTAAGAGCATTTTGCTATGCAGCAGCCTTTCCTGCTGTTTCAAAAAGGAGACTTTTATATAGAGAGATGTTCCCAGTAGGTTCATTGTTGACTTTACAATGTTTCTTTGACATTGTATTTGTAGATCACTGCCTCACAGAAGTGCATGTTAATTCCTGTATGGACCTCCCAGCTCAACATTTGAAGGAGAAGAGAGTTTTGCATAAATGCAAAAGAGGTAGATTAAAAAAGAAACCTTGAGATTAAGTTTTGAAAAATACCACCAAAGACAGTTATTCAAAATTCTGAGCATTAGTTCACTGTTTTTCATGCAATAGTAGTGCAGCAACACAAAATGGAAATGCATAGAGATCCATTCTGCACAGAGATAACTGAATGAGTAGGGTGCAGTCAGTCAAAATGTGATCATGCTTTTACACTGAAATATCTGATTTTTCAGATGTTTAGCTGAAATACCAATAATTATTCAAGTTATATGAATTTATGAGTACATTAATTTAAGTAGTAAAACTGAAATAAAATTAGGCCAAAATTCCAACTGAGCCACTAGGCTGCCTTACCTGAGATTAAACTTCAATAAGACCTCTTCAAAAAGAATTTCTTAATATAACAGTTACAGTTTTTAACATATCCTACAAACTTGGGGTTAAATATCATTTTTATTTCAATTGGAGTAAATGTTCCATTGACTGCTGTCAAACAAAAGAACCAGGACAAGAGAAAGAATGAGACAAACCTTAGTGTGGGGTACAGAATTTCCCATTTTGGAAGTAATGAGCTGTTAAATCAGTTTAGTAGCCTGTGGATACACACCAAATGAAAATCTGCAAAATTCATATACCACAGCCCCACAATTTTTTGATAGCTAGAAGTATTTTTTTTACAATTAACTTTTAATTCAGTGTTACTTTGAGCTGCAGCTTTCCCTCTTGCTTTTTGTTTTCCTCCCGAAAATAAATATAAATACTACTGCAATTAACAACTAGGTCAACATGCAGTATTGATAAATTATTGCAAAAAGATAATTTCATCATTACATATACATTAGAAATTCCATCATAGAATCAATTTGTCCCACAAGAGAATGGAGTATGGCTTTTGTCTTGTTTTAACGTTGGGACTAATAACCCCAAAGCATCAGTATTTATAAAATATTCAACAGTTATGTTCTCCACTGTTTTATGACATACCTCAGCAGAACAACTGCTGTCTTTGTCCAAAATTTAGTTTAGAGAAATGAAGTTTCTTAAAAAATAAAACTGATCCCTGGNTATCTAAATGGCTCTTTACTGTTTACACTTAGAGAAGTTGATAAATTAGCTGAGAGAAGGCTATATTCTCAAATTATAGTTTATTGCTCAGCTCACAAGCCATAAGTTTTAACCTAAGTTGAAATACTTTGCCTAAGTTAAAATACACTGCACAGGACAAGATGCAGCAAAGAACATTTCAAGGATATAGAAAGTAACAAGCTGGACTCTTCTGGGAAAAGCACCACAGATAATAAGTCCAGGATTTGTAAGTTAAATATAACAGTAATGGAACAAAACTTCAATCTAAATGTCATTAAATCGGTGTTCAGCAAGTTAGATCCTTGGAGTGTTTTCAGATTTTCAGCAGTTTTCTGAAGAAAAAAGAGTGTGCAGAACTAACAGGCATAAAAGGGAATGTTTAAATAGTTAAACTGAACTTAGCCATTAAAAAGAAAGAAGAAAAAAATATAGCTCAACACGTGCATAAACTCTCCAGGCAACTTTCACTTATATAATAGGTATTTTCTTACGATGTAATCTACAGGCTAACTGTGGCAGAAGGGTAATATGTTACAAAGAAAAGCATATCTGATAAACATTATAGATATTATGTTTGAAGGTCTTGCTTCAGGGACACTTTTTCTGGCTGAGAACCTCTATTTACTTGAATATATATAATGTGGCACATGTTCACAACAAGCCTTTTTTCTCTCTTTCCATGCATATAGTTAGGTACTGAAATTGAGTGGTTTTTCAACAGGATTGAAAATGCTGTAAGAAGACTCCCATCTAAGAGCAGTTTGAGAATAAGAATTACAATGTTAAATTAACAGAAAGACAGCAACAACAACAAAATATTTTTCTTTTAAGGATTTTATCTTTTTTTTAGGTTTATAAGTATGAAATACCAATTTGTTTCACAACTCTTGTGCAAAATTCTTTTGGATTCCCTAGTTTGTATTGCAGCTGCAATACAAGACGTTTGGCACTTCATATCTGCAGATTTGTGTAAAATTCCTGTGTAATGGCACAGTGACCTGCTTGTGGAATTACAATTGATTTTTAACTTGGCATTTTGAAAGTTCTTGGGAGAACTTACCATCCTGTCAAGTTAGGAGTGGTGTTAGCATCACCAGCCAAAAGAGAGGAGGCAGTTTTTTTAAGGTATTAAAAAGGGCAGAATTAGCAGCAGTACAGAGCTTACTGCTACATCTTTTCTGTCCCATTAGGGTAGTTAGATGACACACTATTAAATCCTGCTTCTGATGCTCCCTGTTGCCACCAACCTGTAGACCATGCTGGTATCAATTGCAGTTAATTCCTTTTCCTGTGTTGGAAATCTGACTAAGGTACTCATCAGAGAGCATGCCCATTGAGGTGATATGTGAGCCAAGTGCAGCTGAAACACGATTCAGGTGTTTTGTGTGTTATGTTTGCTTGTAGCGTGTTATGTTTGTTATGTTTGTTATGTTTGCTTGTAGTGTTATTGTCAATTATATATGGCATAACAACTCTCAGAGTGGAAAACAATGTGCAGTTGTAAATTGTACCACCTTTAGCCATTTTTACTGCTTCAAATCAAAATGTTGACAGCAGATAAGAAAATTACTGAAAGTCCAGTAGGAAACGGATACCCTAAATGCAAGAAATGTTAGTGCTATACCCTCAACTACGCATGAGTGTCCATATGTACCTGTGCATTTCATAGGATCTTTATGCTGGCTGCTCCACAACTACAATATCTATATTGGTGAGTGGGTATAAAGAGGAAAAACACCTGCATATGCCAGCATGGGGCTGAAAAGATTAAGTCCTAATTGGATAAAAAAATAATAATGACACCCCTATAGCATTTTTACTCTTTTGCCGAGTTGTAGCAACAATTAGAATTTACCAGAGTTGAACTGAGTAATTAACCAAATTAGTTATATTAAATTCATATAGGGTTTATTTTCCAGTACTAACCTGACTGCCTGTGTTAAGGCAGAGAAGATATTGAAAACATGGAGACGTGAGAAGAGAGGTCTTGAGTTTTAGTTATGCAATGCATAAGAAAAAGTCACATGTTAAAATGTTCTGAAGAAAGTACAAGATCTTCATATAGCCCATGTGAGATGATGAAGAAACAGAGATAAGCAAATGTGAAAGAGAAGGAAATTCAGTGTACAGGTGTGATACAAAATGGTGGTATTTTTAGGATGATGGCAAATGAAAGCAGGTAGGAGGGAAGATTAAGAGTAATGATATGCTGGGGTGATCTTGTACAGTTGGATCAAGATTCAAGAGAGATATCACAGACACTTTAATATGGAAAGCACACACTTTCCAGAGTTGCAGTCGTGACTAACACAGTTAAATCCTGGAAAACACAAACTGAAGAAGGAAACAAGTTACTGCCATACTGGAATTTTTCTACTGAAACAATCATCTTATTTGATAGTTGTTACAACATAACCCCCTGGATTTCCTTACCTATACAGTGGGATTTCCTTTCCCACTATAGCATTTCACATTTTTTATGTGGGCAAAATATGAAAAAAATAAAATAAAATTCAG
This sequence comes from Anseranas semipalmata, assembly GCA_013399115.1. Taxonomy (NCBI): domain Eukaryota; kingdom Metazoa; phylum Chordata; class Aves; order Anseriformes; family Anseranatidae; genus Anseranas; species Anseranas semipalmata. The sequence continues at coordinate 63,163 of VXAA01003398.1, read as the reverse complement.
CATATAAATGGTTACTTCAATCAATAATAAATAAACAATAGAAGCAACTTCCAGATAAAGATTTAAAATTGCCTGAGAAGTTTATTTATATATCTCTGTTTAAAACTAGTGCATAACAGATAGACGGAATTCAGCTTACTTTTACCCAGGAACTTTAGTCCACCTGTATAAGCTGTGACATAAGCTAAAATACAGCAGATGGGCTTAAATTAATACAGAATATAGAGATATAACCTAAATTTAGTGATGCCAGCAAATGACTCAAAAACATTGCTGCTTTGCTGTGTTACTGGTTTTATTAAGAATGAGAACAAGACACAAATAACAATAAATACTACACAAGTGAAGCAGTGCAGTAAATCAGTGTGCGGACTGGTTCTATAAAGTGCTTGTAAATATCCATTGACTTACACATGACCTTAAACAGGAACAGGATTTAACAAAAATAAAATACATGTAAATTTCCTCAAGACTGTCAGCCCTCTTGACTCTGGGTTCAATGGGTCTGAATTAAGACAACCAATCACAAAAGTATATCTACTTCCAGAAATAAGTCACTGATGAAATTTTTAAAACATACGTGAAAAAGTAAATCTTTCCACAGCCAAGTACTTGCTGATAAATATCATACAACACTATCTTGGTCTGGCCATTTTAGAAGTCAACCAATAAAAAAAAAATAGACTGAATTATAGACCAAATATTCATATATATAATACATGCTAAAGATGTGTATAGAGAGATGTATAGACATAATTAAACACAGATTCAGAATATTCTTTTGTACATAGCAACATATTTCAGGCATTTCACAGAGTCGTTTGAAGTCAAAATCATCATTGCTAGAGCAGGTTTTTCATTTCAGTCATCCCAATGGACAGGTAGAAGAACTCAGCCCAAACTAATTTGAACAAAAATCCTCAGGGTGCAAAAACACAGACTTTTCTAGACAGCATATACAGTCTGAAGTGGAAGTTTTCTGTTTGTTTGCATAAGTTTTGACAATTTGTAATCAAGTTTTATTTGATATTAAAACAAAAATATTACCTTTTCTGTGAATTTTTAACTTTATTAATTACAACAGCTGAGCCTTTCTTGAACGTATGCTTCCAAATATTTTGTGGACTTATGTTTAACAGCTTTAGATAACAAAACGAAGATACTTACTAATAAAATACCATGTTTTAAAGCAAGATTTACCCTAGAGGATGGACTTGCCCAGAATTCCTCTTGTCTCGTTTCCTGTAAGTTTTTTATATCAAAGTAAATATGAAACATCTCCTTTGGTGTTATATAATGCATTTAATAAGAAAGCAGGTAAGCTTTCATATTAAAAGCTGTAGTGAGTTAGTGTGTATAGAGACAGAGAGGCTATATCATGGTATTATTGTTCCCTTAAATTTCTTCTGACACCAGTAGGAGCTGGTTATTCATATATTCATTGGCAAGTGTCTGGCAAGTGTTAGCAAATCAGACACTGACAAGAGAAGAAGTAGCTGCAGGAATGAAACTACTTTTTTATTGGATTATTCATATCTCTGTTAAGCTCCCCCTAAAGTAATTAAAGAGTAAGGCATTCATCTAGAGGATAAATCATCCCTGCAAAACAGCAAGATGAGAGGAGGAAAGAGGAGGGGATGAATGCTATGTGACTAGATAAATTGTTTGAAATATATTAATTTATTTTTTCTGTTATGCATTAGGATTTAAAAAGGATTATGGAAATGAGATGGGGTAGAGACAAGTGCTCTGTTCTTGTGTTGAACGACTTTCAGGACAGAAGTTAATTGAACTGTTTATCACATTGGAAGGTCACATGAAACATGGCTGTCAGAAGACTTTAGAATAAAATGTATTTTATGTTAAAATAAAAGCAGACCCCCCACCTTCATTTCTATTTTTTAGAATTCTAACATAGTTACTTAATCTCAAGGGAGAAATACTCATCATATTCATGACAGTGCTGTTGAAATCAGCAAGTCCTCTATCTGCTAAGTTTCTTTGCTAGCAGTTTTCAGTTTAAGAGTTGTTTTGTTGTTGTTGTTGTTTGTTTGCTTTTATAATATAAAATAGTATTGGGTTAAAAAAACAAAACATATCGAGTTATTTTGGGAGGGGGAAGAAAGTATAGCAAAATAACGGTATACTTAAAAATTAAATTACATTTCTGGGTAAATTTCTACACTGTAACAACTAAAAATAACTAGGTCTTGTCCCAAAGGATTTAGTGTAGGAACTTACACACACAAAGATGGGCTCTTTGGTAACATGTGAGATAGACTGAGCTGCAGTTCCTCTGTTTCCGCCATGAACAGGCAACACATGCCTGCTGTGGTGTCAGCTTCTCTATCCTATGCAGCTACAACCTCCCTGGGGAGGGAGGCAGATTTTGTGCCTGTCCAGACACAGTGCTGGAGCTTCCAACGGGGATGCCTGTGGAGCTGACAGGTTCTTTGTGATGGTGTCACCTGGCTTAGGGGAACTGGAGCAAAATCTATTTCACACACCGCCAGAAGACCAGTAACTTTTCACTCCGTGAATAATGCTACATCAAATCAAACAGAGCTCCCGGAAACTTCATTGAATACTTAGAGAGGTGGAGGTGGCAGGACCTTGCACCATGTGCAGTGAGCTGACTGCCAGCTCCCACAGCAGAAGACTGTCAATAACAGGAGGTGTACCCTTCTATCTTCTCAGTGCTTTCTCAGCATGCCGACAGTGCTGAGAGGTATCCTGCAGGTGGGACACTGGTTAAGGACACGAAATAATTAGCTTAGTGCTTTGCCTTTCCTTCACTGAAATGATTTCTAACTACAGCATTTTCTCAAATAATTTGTGTCAATGAAGATTTTCTGTGAAGTTTTCTCTAGTAAGGACAGTACTAAGAGAAACGTAAGAGTGGGATTTGTAGGAAATGAAATATGTTAGTGAAGATCCCAGGCTGAACCCTGGGAATCCCAGTTCCTTTGGGGGAGAAAAAAATGCCAGTGAATATTAGTGCCTGCTTTCTCATAAACTTATCTGGTCAGTCATTCATCAGAAAATGTGAAGAGCCTAGACATCTGTTATTACTGTCCTGAACATTATCTGTTGGAAAATGAACCTTTGTTCTTTGCTCCCCTGTGACTGAAACCCAGGAAGTTTTTTATCCCTTCATTTCATAAAGATGTGGACCGTACAGCTATAGCTCCCAAGAGACATAAACTATTCTTTTTACTCACTTTTACATGCATAGCCAGTTTGGCCTACAAAGAATACACATGCATAGTTCTAAAATAAGATCTTTCTGCAGATAAGGTGGTTTTATTTCCAGGAAATAAATTCAGTTTTGGCATGCATTTAAACCTGAGATTTTTTTTTTTTGTATTTTTTTTTTTTTTGTAGAACAAAACTGATCACTTTTATCTGTTCATAGTGCACGTGCTGCTGAATGTACACAAAACTCTGCATCTCTATAGTTGAAACTCCGAACATATTGAACAAAAGCATGATAATACCCTTTTGTATGTGACTTAGTCCTTTTCACAGGAAGTTGTATTTATTGAGATTGTCCTTGGAGGTCATCTCTTAGGGGATTTTTTTATTAGATTAACCCATACTTTCAATTCTCTTAATTTTTGTAACATAACATCATTTAGCTACCTTCAGGTTTCTGCCTTTTTCCAAACAGCAGGCAATATGGCCAGCCTAGAAGCAGAGACAGCACCCTGCTTTGTGACTGCTTATGGATATAGGGACAGTCTTTAATGTCAAGTTGCCCAAGTGTTAATCTAAGAAATTACAAATCAGAAGCAGTCACAAGATCCTGGTTATGTCCAGAAGCCTTGGCAAAAAATTTTTTGTCTGCTACAGCCAAGCCCTCTCACTTTTCAACTGCAGTGCCCCATTAAAGACCTAATCAGCAAGAAAGTTTAATCAGAGAAAGAACCATTAACCCCCTGGGCCTTTACTAACTTCACCACCTTTTTTAGCTTAAATACCATCCTTTTCTAAGTCATTGAAATATGGACTTTAGTTGTGCTGTCCATGAAATTATTCAAACAGCGCTTTGGAGAAAGGTTAGGGGATGACACAGGCAGTTCATCAGGGCAAGACAGAGGAATTTCACCTCCAACACCATACAACCTTTACAATGTGTGTTCTCTTCCTATATCTTTTTGTTGATCAATAATAAACTTTGGATCCAGTGACCAACTTCAAGCTCAAATGCACTTTCATAAAAAGCCTTCATGAAGAAAGATGTTTTCATATTTCTGCTGTATGCAATGACCAAGCTGGTTCCTGTGTGTGTTCAGTTGGCTTAGCTACTCTTCAGGAAAAGCTAACCTCCATCAGACAGAGTTTATTTATTTTCTGATTGATGTTTTCTTTTTAATCTAATCAACACAATGAAAAGTAACTATCACTTCTCATGGCGGAAGACATTAGGTTTTTGATTATATTTAAGACTGCACAGAACAGGCCAGGGAGGAAGTGTCTTTTGGCTAGTAAATGCGAAGCATAACATTTTTTAAGTGCTAATGAGAAGTTAAGATTCTGCTTAACTAGAAGTGATTCCTTTTTTAATCGCATCAGATTTTTTTTTCCTCTGTCGCATTTTGCAATAAATCCTTTCTCTTCTAGAAAATTCTGCAAAACTTACAAGCATTAGTTAACAAGTACTGAATGCCCTTCACTCCCACAGAATTCAAGCTACTTGTTTCAAGGTTGTATTCCTACTTATAGGAACTAGCTGTTGAACACCAGCTTGCTACATCAGGCCTATGCCAGTGAAGTTTCGATACGCAGATTTAAACAGATGAGACCCCAGGTCTACAGGCAGACCTTGTGGCATACTGTAACCTTTAGCTTCATTTCCAGAAGGCACTACGTCCGTGCAAGACACAGATCTGACACCTGCAATTTTTGCAATGCAAGGACATGGAATATCCATGTTCTCCTGGGATTTGCTGATCTGGGGGACTGTTTCCCACAGGTGCATTTGGAAATTTGAGATGAAGCTTAACTGAAGCCTTCGGTCATCACAATTCCTGGCAGGGTACATGCAGAATCATCTAACATCAAACGAATTGAATTCTGTCAGGAAAACTTCCCCATCTATTCCATAATAATGGGATTCCTGTTACTTTCAAGGAAATAATTTTTTCCTCCTATCTTTCATGTTATCCATGTCCCCAGCCTGATATTTCACACTCAATATCATTTTAGTTTTCTTTTCATTTTTCACAGAATCACAGAATCATTTAGGTNAAAAAAAAAAAAAAAAACCTTCTTGCACAAGAACAAATATCTATAATGTTGTTATATTGTATTGTTTAAGCAATTATATCTTAGTCATAGAAACATTGGGGGAAAAAAAAAAATGCTAAAAGTCCCAGAGGATTAAAGCATGCAAGACATTGTGGGGAAGGTAAATGTCTAAGAGTCAATCATTTTAAAGGACTGCCCACCCCCTCTCCACCTCTGGAGGCCTTCCCAGTCCTTGTTGGCCTCAGTTTTCATTCCTGCCATCCTCCCCCAGCTAATGTATCATCATCTCACAGTGCAGCTCTGATAGCTTTGTGCCTGACATTGAGTCAGCAGTGCCACAAGCAGCCTTGGAGCCTCTCAACAACCTGGAGGCTGCCAAAATGCCAGCAACATTTCCTCTTCACAGTGAAAAATTCAGGGAAGCTGCAGTGACCTGATTCTGCAATCCCTCATTGAAATGAAAGCATGATATGCTGAACTAGGTGGAGAACAGTTGGTACTCAGAGGCTTTATGATGCCTATACTGGTGCTGTGTTAAGGCCGTGACAGAATGGCTTTGCTAGCAGAGTTTCTTAGCTGTCTATATCTAAAATTTAGGAGAAGTATATTCTCCCTCAATGGAGCCCAATTCCTGTCAGCATTACAACCACCTTATAAAAGCCCAGCACCTTCACACTGTAATAACTGGCTCTAAAGGACATGATCTGAACCAGTTTCAACATTTCTCACAAAGAGGCCAAGCAGGGCTGGTCTTCCATCTGAAATTCCATTACGTGCACAGTTTAATTTAACAAGTAGCAGTATTTCTGCAGCCTGCTTTCTCTCCCTCACTGCTATGTTGTTTGTTTCCAGACTGAATTGCTTTTATTGATTTTGTACTGTTTTGTCTAATGATTTTTCTTGTAAACCCCACTTAATATGATTTATGACCTTCACTCCTCTGCTGCAAATCCAGTTGCAGGATGCTTACTCTACCAGTAAATAAATTATTTTAAACATTACCTCAAATGTTCTTTCTCCATTGCACATTAGAGATATCCTCAGATTTTTTACTCTACCCTCTCTTCCTCTGTCACTTCTTTTTTAACATCTTTATTCCTTGACATGCACACACTCCTCTCTGGAATACATTTATCAGGAATGCCTTTCTAGGATAAGATATCTTGGGGGACTCCACTAAGCTACCTCTTTCAGCGTTTACTGTTTACATGACATAGTTTTGCCTATCCACAGCCCCAGTGGTTACAAAAGCAATCTGTGAATGGTTTAAGCTTTTAAGTGTTAGAAGCGAATGTCAATCTGGTTTAGTTTATCATCTGTATAAACAGAAACAATCTAACAATCAAAGCCCTGGTGAGGCTATAATTTGAACCAGCATCTCCCTCATGAGCTTGATAAATTCTGGCTACAGTGTAGTTTGACCTGTTTCTGTGGCATAAAACTACAGAGGTTATTAATTGTCTTGAAACCAGCATGTACGTAGCTCATCCTTTCATGTGCACTGCACAAGTTTTAAAACTAAACTGACAGAAGAGTAGAAGGTTAACCTGTGTTGAAGTCAAAGGGATTTCTGTGGCTTTAGTCATGGGAAGCTCCCATTTGTGACTTACATATTAAAAACTATAGCAAGGAAAGAACCCGAGTGTCTCTTGGTCATGACATATGACTGAATAAAACAACAAACCTTATGACACACTAAAAGTAAGCTGCTCTCAATCTTTTTTTATATTAAGAAACCCTGAGAAGAAAACACAGCAAAACAGAAATAACTGGTCTTTTTACTTTACTTTATCGCCAACTCTAAACTGATTTTTGTTCAAAATCTGTACTAAGAATAAAATATTTATATTGTCAGATTATACAATTACCCAGTGTTCTCTTCATTCAGCTAAAAATCATAGAATCATAGAATGGTTTGGGTTGGAAGGGACCTTAAAGATCATCTGGTTCCATCCCCCCTGCCATGGGCAGGGACATCTTCCACTAGACCAGGTTGCTCAAAGCCCCATCCGACCTGGCCTTGAACACCGCCAGGGGCATCCACAGCTTCTCTGGACAACCTGTTCCAGTGCCTCACCACCCTCACAGTGAAGAATTTTTTCCTTATATCAAATCTAAACCTACCTTTTTTAGCTTGAAACGATTTTCCCTTGTCAGTACACTTCCTGATAAAGAGTCTCTCCCCATCTTTCCTGTAGGCCTCCTTTAAGTACTGGAAGGCAGCTATAAGGTCTCCCTGGAGGACATTTCTCTTCCCCAGGCTGAACAACTCCAACCCTCTCAGCCTGTTTTCATAGGAGAGGTGCTCCAGCCCTCTGATCATCTCTGTGGCCCTCCTCTGAACTCTCTCTAACAAGTTCACGTCTTTCTTATGCTGGGGGCCCCAGAGCTGAACGCAGCACTTCAGGTGGGGTCTCATGACAGCAGAGTAGCGCAGGAGAATCACCTCCTTCAACTTGCTGCCCATGCTTCTTTTGATGCAGCCCAAGATGCAGTTGGCTTTCTGGGCTGCAAGCAAACATTGCTGGCTCAGGTTGAGCTTTTCATCCACCAGTATGCCCAAGTCCTTCTCCACAGGGCTGCTCTCAATGCATTCATTACCCAACCTGTATTCATGTTTGGGATTGTCCTGACCCATGTGCAGGACCTTGCACTTGGCCTTGTTGAACTTCATGAGGTTCGCACAGGCCTACCTCTCAAGCCTGTCCAGGTCCCTCTGTATGGCATCCCTTTCCTCCAATGTGTTGAGGGTATATTAAGAAGGTATGTTAAAAACAGTAAAATGTTAACAGTAAAAATGTTAACCACAAGATTTATTTAGTCTTACCCATTCTTCTAACTGCATAAATGATAGTGGAGTTAAAGATTTACAGAATATACTGGAACAGGGACAGGTAAATCTTATTTGCCATTAGTTTGATGAAACAGAAGTTGTTAAGTGATACTAAATCAAATGGATTATACTAAAATAGCCTGACTTGACAAGACTTACCTGTAAGATGTTGCCCTTGTAACCATTTATCAGTTTTCTATAAGTCTTTAACACTGACAATTGCCTCCAGTTTTCATTTATACCTGATTAACCAAACACAGAGTATGGACCCAGAAGCATGCAGGGAGTGATTTTCTTATAACTTTGGATCTAGACAAAATAATTTCTGAATGCAAAATTTATTTTATCAGACAGCTTTATATGCTGAATGGCACATGTAAAGGAATTTGTTTGCCTGTAAAGTCACTGAATTTGCTTTATTTCTTTGGCTTGCATGTGGATGGGATTATTTTCCTTCATTTAGTAACAGTGTAGCAAATCGTTGGTGCAGACTACCAGGCTGGACCATTCCTGTGTACTGCATAGTTTGACAACTTTTATCTGACATCGGCACATCATAACCCTGCCCTTGGAGTCTGCAGGAAGGACAAAGTGACATGAAGCCCACAGAACCCTTGTCTGATGTGTCATTCAAAATTAAACAAGCACTTTGTTTCTACTTAGCTAGGGAAGCATGAAGTATTTTGTGCCTAAGTTTAAGTGATTACATTGTTCAGATACATATTTTAGCTGTTTTCTGTTTTGTGTCGATTCATCCCGACAAGCCAAAGAACACACACACTATGCAGCTCATTTTCACAGAACTGTTTTTGCTATGCCTCCTCAGGTCTTAATCCCTAAACAATTACTTGATTTTGCTTTACACTATATAAATATGCAACGGTGCTGATTAACCTCCCACAGTTCCCACAAAAACAAAGATTGGTGCTTATCTCCTGAGCAGATATTGTAAAGTGAATTATTTATCCAGAAGAACTATCCAATTGTTCACCACCTGAAATGTGCAGTGTAACTTCACAGCCAACTCACTGAGTGTACACTTGAGTTAATACTAGCTGTTTTTTCATGTGAGACTAAGAGAAAAAAAAAAAAAAAAAAAAGTACTCAGCTTCCTCCAACCATGGAATCTAAGCAAAACACCAAAGTGCTTTTGTTCAATACATGCTCTAATTTTAGTTTCAGCAATACTATTTCAAGGCGTACTCTGTAGAGAAAACAATAAGTTCCAGAGACTGAAAAAACATGTACTTTATATTTACCTTGAACATCCTTACAGAAAAGAGGGGTTAACCCCAATTAACTCCTTAATTAACCCTAATAGGAGTTAATTAACCTTGGTAGGGGTTAATTCATCTGTATTAGTACAATTTTATAGAATGATGTTAGCTCTCAAATCCAAAGTATTGTACAAACATAGCACAATCTCTGTGAAGTCACTGAAGGTTTTTTTTTCTCTCTTATGCAAAATCCAAATAAATGTTTTCCTCACATCAAGATCTTTTTGACTATCATCATTAATTCAGAATGACAGGGTTAAAAAAATGCAACACTAGTGGCTGCATTATGTGGGTAATATTTCAAGAAGATTAATTATTCTTGAATAATTCATGCACATTATGTGTGAAATGAACGTATGTCTCTAGGAGTAGGCAAGCAAAAGTCTTCTCCCAACAATACCTTTGTCTCCTTCACACAGTCTTGTGTTCCTGTGGGCACTGCAGAAGCAGGCATACACCTGCTCTTTTGGAAGATGGCTGCACAATCCATCTGTAAGATGGCTGCCCCTAACAACTGACCACCTGCACCTTACGTAGCAGGTAACTGTCCTACCAGCATCTGTCTTCTTCCTCACGCCACTCAATATTTAGATCAGACTCCACCAAAAGACTGCACAGAGAGAATTTGACAGGGAAGAGGTAGCACTTACCTGTAAAGCAGAGGCGCTCTAAGGGCCTGTCTCAAGGAGAGCAAACACCACCACTGTAGATGTTTTGCTCTCAAAAGTGCATGAGCCTATCCCCAGTTCTGGTCACACACGTGTGCCACCAGTGTCACATTCTAATGCCCAGGGGAGCACCACACCACCAGACAACCACTGCTCCAGGCAGACTTTGTGTTTTTAGCAAGCTACAGTGTGAGGATCACAGGAACTCTGTGATTAATCTGGCATCCCATTTGCCCAGAGAACTGAAGTATGAGGTGGCTATCTGTGAATACTTTTGCCTACGTTGATACAATAAGAAGATGTATAAATGTAATAATCTTACACGAGGTGGATCTGCACCATGGCAGCTGACCAATTCCTACAGGAAGTAATTGCAAAGAGGAGACCTGTTGTGAGAGCTAATTCCCAATGTCCCAATGAGACAAAGCCAAGAAATCCCTAAGCATTAACAATTACCTGTAGAAGACCCTTTCTGTTTATAAACTGTGCTTTTCTAACCCACTGTTACACAAAAATGAATTAATACTATTAAGTAAATG